>RJWH01000363.1:592814-871488 GCA_004363575.1 Solenodon paradoxus | reverse complement strand
TGTGTGTGTGTGTGTGTGTGTGGTGGGGGTTCTGATTCCTTATCCAGTCATTGATATCTGATCATTATTGTAGCTTATTGTAACTACAGTTCCTAAAAGAAGGGTCTAGATTCCCACATAAGTCTTTGAATTAGTTATGGCTTGGTCTAATCAGACTAAGTAAACATACCCTTCTCTCAACTCTCTACTGTATTTGTGTTAACAGTGCCTTTATCTTTGCTTCTGGTCTCAATACAATGTTTACTTGTAATAATGGCAAAAAATCTAACATTTACATCTCAAAGGAAAGATGGAATTCCTAGAATTCTGGGGAGATCTTTTAGAACTGGTGCTCAATCCCTGTTCCATGGATTGAACAGGGACCTAGGTCTCAGAATCCCTGCATTTATGCTTTTTTGACTCCCCTTTTGTAGAGTCAAGAAAGGGTAGAGCAGGCCTCCCTGGCCAGGAAACCAGAACAGCCCAGGGGCACCAAAGCCACAGGGTCCAGCTGCAGGGTCTCCATTCCTAGATGCCTCTGGCTCATGGGATAAAATGTGTGAAAGCCCTTGGGACAGCACTGGTGGAAGGCATTTTTATTCACCCCCTACAGAGATGTCAGTCCCTTCTATCAGAGTCACCAGAAAGATCTACTTGGAGGAGCCAGAGATGGGAGAGGCTGGAGCACCCTAGCTCAGGGATGCAGAGAGCCAGTTGCCCTGCTCTTGCTCACTCTGGCAGAGGATATCCTGGCACCACGAAACACACTAAGAGGCTCCTCTGCAGGCTGTAGCATGCAGCTGGTGCCAGGTCTAAGGGACCCTTTCCCTCACCTAGAGCAAGCAGTCTAGAAACCGAAATGGGGCAGGGCGCTGAGGGCCCTACCTTGGGGAGAATGCTGAGCAAGGCCTTAGTGTGCAGAGAAGGGGACTTCAGAGAAGACCATGAACTCGAGGACCACCAGTCGTGGTTCTCAATCTACCACTTGGTTGTTTGAGCCTGTTCTCAACTGTAAAATGGGGTCACACCAGCACTCACTCCTTGGGTTTGATTGAGCTAGCAGGACAAATGCTGAGAGGGGTCTGGTATGAAGGAGAGTGACCTCGTGTAGTTTGCTGCTATCTGAGAAAGCCGAGTCACCCTCTGCAGGGAGCTGGGGTCTCTACAGAGTCACCTCTTACTTGCTAACTCTCTTCCTCCCTGGACCTGTCAACGCCTCACCCAACTCCCCTCAGCTCACCACCGATCATCACAGATAGTCCCTGTAAGTAGGGTGGCATTCTGCATTTCCCGCCTGAAGATGTCCCAGGAAACACAACAGGGCTTTAAAGGGTCAAATAGAGGACTGCCCAGAAATTGAGGGTCTCAGGATGGACCCCAAGTTAGGAGCAATGGGTATAGACACACCCCAGTGTCCTCAGCCCTGGGCAATTCTGGGGTGTGTATGCAATGTTTCTTCAGAGGACCCCAGTGGGACTGAGCCCCAGTTGTCCATAGTGGTAAGTCACTCATTAACTAGCTCTATCAGTTTTTATCCCTTCTCCATTTCCTCTCCCCACCCTCCATGTGCCTCCTGGGAGCATCTGCCAAATAAACTTATTTCCCACACCCTGTGTCAGGTCTGTTTCTGGAGCAACTCAAACTAAGTCACTGCCTCTGCCTCCCACTGTCCAGCTGTGGAATCTTACTATCCTTCAAGGCCTAGTCCAAAGGTCAGCTCCAACGAGCAGCCTCCCTAGTGCTGTCAGCCACAATATACCTCTGACCTCCCCACCAGCCATGTTTCCTTCTGTCTGGCTCACGTGCTGTTTTCTCACATCAGGTGTCTGAGTTCTTTCCTCCTATGTCTGCAGAACTCTCCATAAGTGGAGAGATAAGTCCTCGAGTCTGTCACTCTGCTAATTAATGCAACTTTTACTATTAATAATAATAGTATTTACTAAGTGCTTATAATGAAGGAAGCACTTTACTTGTAATCATTACCCTGGAATCTCACAATCATCATGTTAGCTGATAGATACTAAAAGCATGCCCATTTTAGAGATGGATTACAATAAGGCAAAAAGCTAAGTGCAGTCATATAATCAATTAACTTGGGTCTAGAATTCTTAACTATCGTGCCACTGACTCAATGTGTAAAGGCTTTCCTAAGAAGTAGTTAGTCTCTGATATTTACTGGTTAATTTCCCATCAATAAACAATGAACTCAGTCACAGAGGCTGGAGCACCCTAGCTCCAACACTAGCTCCACACTTAAGTGAACTGGAGGTGCCAACAGCCAGAATTGCTCCTGGAGGCCTTTTCACTTTGTCTTAAGGGCCAAGAAAGAAGCGGTGGGGAGGGGCAGCATGATCACAGAGCCCACTAGGCAAGGAGTACAAGAAACAACTCATGCCCTCAAGGACATCCTCAGATGAAGATGAAAAACTGACACTCTCCAGGATAATCAGTGACAAATGACTGAGTGCTCCCCAATTTCTTCCAGTTCCTTAGATCAGTTGTCTATGAGACCAGTTTTGCGGTTGCTTGATGTACCCATTAATAATAATAGCCTTTGAACCCTCCGGCACTCACAGGATTCTTCATATTCTATAGGATCCTCTTCTACCTACAGGACCCACCCCAAGGACCCCCCATCACTCTACAGGACCCCCCATCATGCTACAGGACCCCCCACACCACTCTAAGGACCCCCCACACCACTCTAAGGACCCCCCACACCACTCTAAGGACCCCCCATCATGTTACAGGATGCCCCATCACTCTATAGGACACTCCATCACTCTGCAGGACCCCCATCACTCTATAGGAAGCCCCATCACTTTATAGGATGCCCCATCACTCTACGGGACACCCCATCACTCTACAAACCTGCCATCATTCTATACAACCCTCTACCTCCCCACCATATTCCCTACTCCAACCTGGTTTATCAGCCTGGTCACACAGCCTGGCACTAAGGACTAAAAAACTTCACCACTATATGATCCTGTTTCTATCACATTCAAACCAGGAAACAGTCATTTATGCTGTTAGAAATCATGCTGGTGGCATCCCTGGAGTAAAGGACAGAGGGAGGAAAGGACAGAGTACCTGGGAGGGGACAAGGGCGGGGCAGTGATCCAAAGGCTGGAAATAGTCTTCTTTGGTCTGGGTGCCAATTATAGGAGTGTGTTTCCTTTGTAAAAATCCCCAAATTAGTTGAACTATGCACATATGACTATTCACCTTTTTGGATGTATGTTACATATAAATGAAAAACTCCCTTCAGAGAAAATATACAAAAAGGAAAAAAGAAAAGGAACCATTTGGTATACCAGCCCAGCCTCTAAAGCAGGGGACACTCTTCCCAGGTGAGGGAGAGAGCCCGTAGCCAACAGCTCAATTCCAGTTTCACTCTAGAATTGACCCCCTAGGTGGAGATTTCTCTAGCAGGAAAGCAGTATCTTTAGAATTCTCCTTAAGGGCTCACTTGGGAAAGGTGTGGACTGTGGACTTTAAGCAAAAGCCTGAGGGTCAGATGTTTCTAAGATAAAAAGCTGTGAGACTATAACCAAAGGGAAGGGCTGAGAGAGGCCACTGGGCACCTCCAGGATTCTCTGAAAGGAGCCAGCAGGACCCAGATACATACTTCCTAAGTAGGTAAACTGAGGAGGGTCCAGAGGAGAAGTCTGTCAATCTCAAGCAGCTTTAAGTGAGCCGAGTGCTTCTCTTTTTGAGCTCTCAGGAGGAAAATGATGCTACTTTGAGACAGGCTTATCTCCTAAGAGCGTAAAATATCACTGGGGGGACCTGCAAGAACTACGTTCCAGCAGCTGGCCCGGCCCGAGGCCATCAGTGGTCCCCAGACATATGCACCAGTGACTAGTTTTGAGCTGCCCTAGAACTTGTGTTACTATCTCCACTTCACAGAGGCAAAAATGGGCCACGAGAGGGGTTTAGCCTGGCCCGAGGTGACACAGTTGGCAGGGGGCACAGGTGGGAGCAGGTCCTATGACTTCTCCAGGCCTTTGACACTGTTTCACGTTCTGGCTTGGTTCTCTGGTGGGAATGGAACAGGAACTCTTGGCCAGAAACAAGAAACCACAGGTGAAGCAGCCCCATCCTTACCTGTATGCGTGCGGACGTGCCTCTTCAGGTCGAAGGTGTCATTGAAGCCCTTGCCGCAGAAGGTGCACAGGTGCCTCTTCACCTGGTTGTGGCACTTGAGGTGCCGGTTGAGCATGCGCTGCAAGCGAAACCCCTTGCCGCACAAGTCACAGCTGTGGACCGCCGAGTCGCTGCAAGTGCCCGTGGTGAACTGGGACAGAGAAGAGGTTGTGAGGGCCCAGTGCAGGTGCACATCCCGGGGGCTCACTCTAGTGCCCACCTCCCTGAATCTCCAGGCTTGGTCTGGCTGGGACTTCTGCCCCCTCAAAAAAGCTGCAAGCAGGTTTGGGGACTCCTCTCAACATCCAACATTCATTCTCCCCTTGGTCCCCAACTGCCCCACACCCCAAAACTTCTGCCCCACCTCTGCCCTGTGTTTCCCAAGGGGGTAGGCCCAGTCACTTAACTTGAAGGAGACCCCACTGTACCCAAGGCTTTCAATCACTAAGATGGGTTGTGGTCACCTCCCATCCAGCAGACTAATTCTGGTCGTTGCCGCTCTTGAAGGAATATAGAAAGACTAACTATGGCCCATTTCTTGGCAAATGAAATAACTGGAGCTTCTCAAGGTCAAGCCTACAGAGAGGATAAAGTTCATTTGAGAAGTAATGAGAGGGTAATAAAATAGAACATGAACAAAAATAGAACTGATAATTCCAATAAAAACAGGTAGGAAGTTAGAACTAGAGAATGTGCTTAAGGACTTGCCAACTACAGTTCAACCCTAGACTCTTATTTACTTTAATCCTTTTGGTAATTCCTATTTTTCAAATGATCCACACAGATTATGGATACCTTCTATTATAGTCCAGGATGAAAATCTCAAATCTCTGGCATTATTTTCTTTGAAGAGCATAAACTCAAGGCAGTGGGAAAGGAGATTAGTAACAATTTAAGAGAATGCACAGAGACGATGGCTCACCTGACCAAGATAGAGTAAGCAGAAAGCTTTTTGAAACAGGGGAAGAGAAAAGGAGACTGGTGAGGAGACTGGAGACTAAGGGCACCCCATTTCCAGGGGAACTGGACAGTCACATGCAAAAGAATGAATCTAGATCATTCTCTAACATCCTATACAAAAATTAATTCAAAATGGATTTAGAGACTTGGATATAAGACCAGATACCATAAAATATATAGACAAAAAAGTAGGCAATACATTCCATGATTCTGCCCTTAGAGAGGTCTTTGTGACTCAAAAAGCTAGCAGCAAGGGACGCAAAAACAAAAACATACAAGCAGGACTACATCGAACTAAAATGCTTCTGGACAGCAAAAGAAACTATCACCAAAATAAATGATATGCTACTGACTGGGAGAAGATATTTGCACACCACACATCTGACAAGGGCTTAATATCCAAAATATATAAAGAACTCATAAAACAACAGAGAAATAACAACCCAACCAAAAAATGGGCAGACGACCTGAATACACATTTTTCCAAAGACATACAGATGGCCAACAGGCACATGAAAAGATATTCTTCCTCTCTTGTTATTAGGGAAATGCACATCAAAACAACGAGATATCACTTCACACCTGGTAGGATGTCAGAAAGACAAGAAATAACAAATGTAGGCAAGGAAGCAGAAAAAAAAGAAACCCTTTTACACTGTTGGTAGGAGTGTAAATTGATGCAACCATTATGGAAAGCAGTAAAGAAAGTGATTGAAAATTGAGAATGGAAATTCCATATGATCCTGTCATCCCCCTTCTGGGTATTTACACCCAAAATACTAATTCACAGAGACACCCCCACATTTATAGAAGCATTATTTGCAACAGCCAAGATTTGGAAACAACCCAAATATTCATCAACAGTTGAATGGATAAAGAAAATGTGGTCTATATATGTAATGGAATATTATGCAGCTCTAAAAAGGATGACATCCTGACAATTGCAACAACATGGATAGAACTAGAGGGGATTAGGCTAAGTGAAATAAATCAGAATGAGAATGATAAATACAGATGATGTCACTTATATACAGAATTTAAAGAAACAACGCAAAGGAACAGACAAAACAAAAACAACCCTTGAACAATGACAATAGAACTGAGGTTCCAGAGGGGAAGGGAGAGGGAAGTGGGAGCAAATGGTGGAAAAGGACAGTGTGAACGGGTATTGGTAATATGGTGGTGGTCATGGGGTGTAAACCACATATTTGATAAATAAACCTGCACATCTAAACTTAAATTATTTTGCATATCAAAGTTACCTCAATGAAAAAAGAGAGAGTCAGAGAGAGAGACAGCAAGAACGCCTGCAGGATAAATTCCTAAATGTGGAATTTATCCCAGAGTGTTTGTCACGTGTCATTTGTCTATAACAGCAAAACACCAGGAAGTATCTGCATGCCCATCAATAGGGACTTGTTAAAAAGACAGGATACATCCACATGCTCAAACAGCTACAGAAAGAAAAGAGGCAAAAAAGGGAAGTATCGGCAATCCCATGAACAAGCCTCTTGGATGTCCAGCCCAGTCAAGCTCTCGGACGCCTCCAGGTCCAACTATGATTGACTGCAATCGCATGAGAAACCCCAGGCAAGAACTGCCCAGTTGAGCCCAGTCATTCCAGAACCAGAAAATAACAAAAATAAATTATTTTATGTCCCTTGATTTGGAGTTAATTGTGAAGTAGAAGAGAAAACTGGAACAGTGGTAGATGTATCACATTCTCTTCAGAATACCAAACCTACCATATTTCTAAGTATTCTCTCCCAGGACCAGCCACCTGATACAGGAGACATCAGATTCTTGGACTGATGTTCCGTTCCCTCCCCAGGCCACATGTCTGGCTCACTGAGTCATCTTTGTTGTGTTTACACAGGTTTATAACTAACACTCTACCTCCTAAAAGTTCAAAATAAGGTACACGCATCTCACCTTGTTACTCTACTGTGCAAGTAACTCAAACTAAAACTCGCTACACTGGAATCATCTAAATTACAAAATAAAGAAGAAATGGAGAGAGGAGAAACACTGAGGATCAAATAAAAACCTGGGCCAGGATAGTTACGCGATGTCATTTAATATCCTTGTGCCACAATTTCCCACATATAAAAATAAAATGGTATTAGATGATCTCTTTTTCCTCAGTTCAAATCCTGCTCCACCACTCACAGTCTGTGGGAGGCAGGCAGGTCACTCGACCTCTCTAAACCTTAATTTAATCACCTACAAAATGTGGAGGATATTAGCTTCTTAGGTTGTTAGGAAACAACATAATTAGAAATACAACTTACCAAGGATTTGATGCTCAAAAAGTCCTAACAGCTCCAAAATTTTGGAATACTAAATACAAGTCATTTGGTGGAAATGTGCTCTGGTGGCCTAACAGTTAAAGCCACCAGGCACAGTCCACATATATTCCAAGGACCCAGGTTTGAGACCAGGGCCTGGGGAAACCCCAAGATGAACAACTAAATAAAATGTTTCCTCCTCTTCTCTCTTTCTGCCTGCCTGCCTACTGACCTTCATTTAAAAAATGCACCTTTCCTTTAAAAAAAAAAAGTTAATTGGTCAACACCTGTTTCTCTAGTGGACTTTTGAACTGTTCCCTCAATGATGGAAAAAAGGGGAAACTTTACTGTGAGCCACCAGCCCCCAGTCCTTCCTCTGCACCTCTGAAATCCAAAAAGCTCTGAAAACCAACATTCTCTCCTGTCTCCCTTTGCAACAAAACCCAACCCAAGCAGATGTGAAGCTACACAGATTTCATCTTGTTTGGTGTCACTATTCATGTGTTTTGAGATGGAAATTATTAATATGCTTAATTACAGGCCACTGCTCCATACCTGTGGGGATGGTATTTATACCAGGCTACCTTCCGAAAAAGCTTGTCTTACCCTTAATCCAAAATTAACACTTTGCAGAAGATTTACTAATGAAGTAAAGCTACCATGGAGGGTGGGAGATTAATTCAGAACAAGAAAGAGGTGAGCAGCCCTCCAACCCCACAGCTTGGCTTTCTTGCTCACTGCCCTGTTTTCTGCAGGCTCTCAGCTTTCATTTTAAAAAACACACCAAGTTCCCCTCTAGTTGTAAAAATAGGCCTCTGAAGCAAAAACAAACCGATCATTGTATCAGGACTGCTGAAAACTTCAGGGGCAATGGGGAGATAGGAACGTTGCCTGGCCCTCTAGCCAACTTAGAGCTGGCTAAGGTCACTTACCTGTCCGACTTCTAAAGGAAAAAAAAAATTATTTTTTTAAAGGAAAGGTGCAGACAGGAATGAAGGCGAGTAAGCAGGAAGGCAGGAAGCGAGAGAAGGAAGAAGCATTTAATTTTATTTGCATCTAGTTGTTCACATTGGTTGTTTTCCCCACAAACCAAGGGGTGGCTTGAGCTTCTTCGGAGACAAGTGACCTAAACGTGACTCTAGGCCCTCCAAAAAATTTTTTCAAAATTCTTTATTTCTGTTGCTGCTTCTAACAGACAAGTTAATTAAATGAATGGTCCTATTCCCATGGGAAGATAGTGAATCCAGGCTGATTTTCACTGACAAGTTTGTTAGGCGGGAGAATACAAGGCATACTAAAACCTTTGCACCCATTCCTTTGGAATAAAAATTCCCCTCCCAATCCCATGTATCACTCATTTCCTTAGACTTTAAAACTCTGCGTGATAGAATGGTATATTTTCTCAAAACAGAGACATCAGAAATATATCTTTTCTTTCCTTTTTTTTTTTTTTTTTAAGGAAAGGTGCGAGTAAGTAGGCAGGCAGGCAGGAGGAAGAAGCACTTTGCTTTATTTTCATTCAGTTAATTCACTGATTGCTTTCCGATCCGGGACTCAAACCCAGGATATACCTATGCTCCTTCAGAGACAATTGACTTAACTGCTACTCCACCAGGGCACACCTTTTTGTTCCCTAAAAAAGAAAGACGCAGGCAGGCAGGAAGAGAGGGACGAAAGAAGCATTTATTTTATTTAGCTGTTCATCCTGGTTGTCCCCAGGCCATTGGGGTTCAAACCCAGGCCCATGGAATGTATTAGCTTACGTTGGTCAGAGGCTGCAACTAAGTCGCTAAACCAGGGCACACCAGGAATATATCCTTATAATCCAGAATGACTTGTAACTACCTGCAGCCACAGGCTTGTAGGTGCACAGTGTGGCATGTTGTCTGCAGAACTTGTGGCTATATTTCCTCTCAAAAGGCAGAAGGGTCTAGGCATAGTGTGGAGGAAAGGGAGGGAAGAATCTTGCTGTTTGTGTTATATCATAGTGTGAAATAGTTTCAGATTCCTTCACATCAAACTGTCAATGCTAATGGCTAAAGTGTCAAATATACTTCTCACAATACAATAATACTAAAGGAAGAAGCTGGGCTTTGCCAAAACTGAAAAATTCAACAAAACCTTTGTCTCCTTGAAAATGAGATCGAACAGTGCCTGTAGTAGGTCCTAAGGATAGACACTGAGCACACTCCTACTGGGCCTTCCTCTACTGCAGAAGCGAGAGGGTGAGAAACTAAATTTCTTAGACTCACTTGCACCATAGTTTTTAGATGTGACCTGTGTTCCACCCACACATTATCAGGAGATTTGAATTCAGGCCTGAGTTAATTGGCCTGAGGCAGGTATGTGATAACTGCTTCACACTCTCCATTAGCACAAGGACCAAAAAGCTGGAGCAGCAACCACAAAGGTAGCATCTGCAGCTCCCTAGGAGACCCAGTTCTGCAGGTGGCTCTGGGGGTTATACCTGGGAACTCAGTAGAGCCTCTCTTTAGTCAGTTCCCTACAATGAACCATTCTCTACTTCTGCTAGCTACAGTGGATACTGCCTGTAACTAAACCTATGCAGTCCCTTTCAACAATAAAAACTTAGATTCACCTAACATCATGGATCTAGAAGGGTTTATACTAAGTGAAAGAAGTCAAAATAAGAAAGATAGACACCAGATGACCTCACTCATAGGTGGAATCTGAATAGACAAAACAAAGGAACAGATGAAACAAAACCAACCCTTGGACACTTGTAACAGAACTGAGGTTACCAGTAGGGAATGGGGGTGGGGTTGGGGGGCAAATGGTGGTGGAGCCCACTGGACACTGGTAAAGAACACTTGGTTATTTAGTGGACGGCAGGGTGTGTTGACATATATAAAAGGGATGGGGAACCTATACACAGGAAGTTATTTTAATGTGTAGAATAATTACTACAATGAAAAAAGACAAAAACAAAAACTAGATTCGCCTAACATGCAAACTAAAAGCTGATGCAGTTAACACACTGATCACCTATCCCCCCAACCCCACCCCTTTAATTAATTTAGCCTTTCTTTTGGAGCAGCCATTCTAAGCATTTTACCAGATCTCTCTTTTCTTCTTGCTTCCTGTTTTCTTACAAATGCTGTTATTTTTATCTAGAGAGTACTGACTTCTTCCCTGACTGTATTTCTATTCTATGTTGGCTAGGTCCTCTTATGAGCCAGGCATTACTGCACAGGATGCTGGGGGTACAAGTCCAATAGGAGTGTTCCCTGTCTTTGGAGGATCAAAAGTCAAGAAGAGAAGCCTGGTAAGTCAAATGTGCAGCCAAGGAGATGGTCAGTGAATTATAGTGGCAGTGGAGAGAGGGGCATTCATTTCTGTCTCTGGAGTCAGTAAATAATTGGCAGGAGTTGGGAATAGAGCGTATATTCCCTTCGAAATATCAAGTAGATGAGTTTTTAAAAACAACTTAAATTCATGATTTACAACAATATTTAAAAAATAAATTGGCCATTACTATAGAATTTCGAACCAACTGATTATCTTATCCTAAAAACAAGTAAATATAAAGGGAAGGGTCTCCAGAGAATGCCAGCTAATAAATAAAGAACACAATTAGAATAGCAGTCTTGTAACCCCCGAATAACCTAACTGCATCAGTAATGCAAATATCACAAAGAAACTTCCAAACACATGCCCCGTGGTGCCACTATTGCGTGTTTCAGCCAAAGTAAACATGACCAAACATCTAGGGCAGTGCTTTCCAACAGCACTTTCTGAGGCAACAGAAATGGCCTGCTCTGTAGTACCCAGCGCAGCAGCCACCAGCCACATGCGGCTACTGAGTATCTGCAATGCGGCCTCATGACTTAATTTTTAATTCTACTTCATTTTAACAGTCACATGTGAGTATGGCTACTATTTTGGACATGGCAGTTAAAATCCAACCATCCATAAAGAGAAAACATAGGGGACTAAAACACTACAGTGATGTAGCCTGCAAAACCCAGATTGCTAGAAATTCTCCAAAACTAAGTACCCATCTCTTCAACAATTAATCTGTAAGGACATGGAAAAGAGATGGAGGGAAAAATGTATAAATCAAAAGAGATTTGAAATAAAGGTCAATCAATTACAATATACGAAACTTATGCAAATCTGACTCAGCAAACTGGGAAAAAAGAATGAATTTATGAGAAAAACAATGTGACTATCATTGTTAACATGGGTGGCTCATGTATTTTGGTCTTTTATCCATTCGAGGCACATTCTGAGACAATTATGGTTGAAACAGACTAAGATTTGCTTCAAAATCATGTGTCAGAGGATGGATAGTCCTATGTTAATGATTGCTGGGACAGGGCAAAATGTATGCTGCCTTTGAAACTCTCCATAATAAAAATGATTAAAAAAAAAAAAAAAGGCTACATTCACACATCTGTCACTGCTGTAAGTCTCAAACTATAGAGCCAAGAAAAAGATCAAGAATATTTTTGAAGGAATCCTACATTCAATTCTTTTTGAAAAATCCCCAGAAAAGACCAAAGGAAGAGAAAACGAGATAGGATGAAGCAAGAAGACAAATTCATTTGTTCGTCCATACTTGCACCTGGTTCCCGCCCATCACTCTGAGTCAGGAATGAGTAACATCATCAATTTAACTTCAGAAGTATGGTGATAAGGGATTCTTGGGGGATTGGGAGGGTCTCTACCCCAGAGCTGCAAATAAATGGGTCCAGCACAAAAGGGACTTAAAATCACCTGGTCCTGGCACTACGCCTTCTGGGTTGTACATCATCTCTCTACCCCATCTGTTTCATAAGTGACAGAATCTTCAATAGTGGAAAGTCAATTTCGTAACCCACCCCAAGGCACACAGATAAAAGAACTGGAAGACCATATTTCCTGATGTCACCTACACTCCTTTCCAGATTATCAGAGCAAATGGAGTTGCTAGATCCTTTGTCCCTACTGTAGACAACAAAATATTGGATATTAACAAAGCTTACATTATGTCGGCTAATCCCTTATTGGGTAGTTTATACACACACATAAATGACAAGACATTTTGCACCCATTATCTTCTTTAATCTATGCGACACTTAAGATAGGCTCATTCCAGTAGTTCTCTATTTTATAGCTCAGGGAACTATGGCTCAGCACAGAAAGCATATTCCTAACCACAGCAGGTAAGATGGACCCAACTAAGGTTTGTTTTCTTTCTCAAAAGCCTTCCAGAACCCACTTTGTGACTCAGGCAGCTAAAGAGAGACTATGAAAACTTTGGACCTGGATTCAACATCCGGGGCTGAAAGTAGCCAAAAAAAATTATTTGGCACACCCTGGTAGAGTAGGGGTTAGGTGCGTCCACATACATTCCAACGTCCCAGGTTTATGTGCACCGGCTGACAGGAACAACCAAGATGATAGTTAAACATGTTTCTTCCTCCTCTCTCTTCCTGCTTGCCTGCCTGGGCTCACCTTCATTCCAGTCTACACCTTTTCTTAAAAAACAAACAAATTTCTAGAGCTCCCTGTACCCCTGCAGAGCACTACACTTACCAGGTTGGCCCCTTCAGCGGGCTGGCCCCTCCCGTGTCTGCCCATTCCTAGCCAGATTTCCAGCTCCTCGCTCCCACTGGCAATCAAGGCTTTGAGTTCTTACTCAAGCTTGTGAAGCCCACTTCACAATAATGTCTGCCTCTTCCTGTTCTCCACAGCCCTCAAACCTACACCAAGACAACTTTCCCCACTCAGAATTGATCAAGTCATTGCCTGTCTCTGGTTAGAGTTCACTGTCTCCTGTAACAATTAACAATTAATATGCATGTCTCCCCCACAAGCCCAAATAATTGTAGCTAGTTATGGGCACCTACTATTACTTCATCCAACGCTCAGCTTTATGAAGAAGGTATCACTAGTATCCCCATTTTAGAGACAGGAAAATTGAGGCTCTGCAGGCTTAACAACTTGCCCAAAGTCACACAACTACTAGGTAATAAAGTCAGAGCTTAGAGGCTTAACTGTTAGTGTCAGAGATTCTCAAACTCAAGAGTGGGAGTATTTTCACCTCCCAGCTACCTAGTACACAGCAGTCACTCCACAGCATGGGACGCTGTTTCTCTGCAGGGCACTGACTAAACCTGCCCTTCCTCTGGTCCCAGTGCATAAAGTCGTGAATACAATGCATATTTGGGCCTCATCCTTGTGTAGCTTTCCTATTCTTTTGGTTAAAAAACAAATTCTTAGAGGTCACAGAATTTTACACAGAACTTTAAAATTACACAATGTACTAAATTAGAGGCAATTGTCCAATCACTTGAAAAAGTCAATACCAGGCTGATAATTCTGCAGGTCTGAGACATCTTAACACCAAATTGTCTCCTATTCGCTAAAAGCTGAGAGGGAGAAGGATCCTGAAAATCCTCCGTAAACAAACAGAAACCCCTCTCGGAAACTACCTTAAAGGTTGTAGAGCAAACTATGTCCCACAGCCCCAGGCAGCAAGGATGTCAAAATAAAAATAGTTTATGCATTCCCTTATTCCAGGACAGTGCTGTTTGCCGGGAAAGGAGCGGTCTTCTATAATGGTTAAGGGTCTGGCTCTTGCTCCTCTAGCACTTTCTTTCCAAGGTAATCTGGGCAACTGGGGGACAGAGGGGTAGATGGGTTAGAGCTGATTCTCAAACAAGGTTGCAATTGTCTTTCCAACCTGGTGATAAATATGCAAGTGGGACACTTTGTAGAATTTCCTAGAGGGCAGAGACTCCAGCCTCAGGCAAACTGTCCCCTCCCACTTAACCCCATCCGGCCCAGAAAAGCCCGAGGGCAGTTTACTTTGCACCTCAGCAGCACACTTATCACTAAACAGAAAACGGCATCCTCTGAAGTACTCTCTTTTTTAAGGATTCTAGCTCAAGCCACTAGTCTCAATTCATAACCAAATACACCTCAGCGGCGCCAGAGCCCAGAGCCCAGAACCCAGAGCCCAGAGCCCAGAGCCCAGTCCCCAGAGCCCAGTCCCCAGAGCCAGGAATTTGCATAGGGGAGGTATGTGCCCTCCTAGGAAAAATAATTTAGGCTTTAAAATGCACCGCTAACACTAAAGCACTAAAGTTGCTCTTCCCCCGTCTCCCCGGGGCGTTGGGGCTGCGTGACTACCCTGGACTGTCCAAGAACCATCAGCCACACCCAGCCAGGAGACCACAAAGGGTCGCACTATGGCCCACCAAGCTAGGAAATGAGATCATGTGATTCCTAAAACATCACTCCCGGCTGCAGCTGGCTGGGAATAGTTGGGATGGTATTCCTTTCATCTTGGGGGTAGTGGACTCATTGAACAGGTGATCAGTTAAGTTCTACCCAGGAAAGCGCAGATGGGCATCCGGATAAGACGTTGCCTACAATTCTAGAAGACTGGGGGGTGGGGGTGGGGGACTAAAAAGCCGAAATAGAGGGGAACAGAACACTCCACCCACCTGGGGAGCGGCACCGAGACCATTTGCTGTTGTTGAGCCATTTTACCAGCAATTTAATTCAAAAAGATTTGACAGACAGGACACAACGTCGCGTCTAACAGGCACTCCATCGTTGGCGCTGAAGATAGCTGTTATTATGAAAGGCCCACTGAGTGCTAAGCGGCCGCCACTGTCTTCAAAACGCCAGTGGGAAACGTTCAGAATTCAGTGCGCTAGGAGCTGCTACCCAGAGGGTGCAATTCCTGAGAGTCCGGGGAACCCCGACAGCCCGGTTATTCATCCAGCCCTGGGCTTGGGTCTTTTAGGCAGGTCCAGAGACCACCCCGGCGGAGGTTCGTGCTGCGGATGCCGGTCTCTGGGTGCAGCGGCGCGGGTGGCTGCTACCCAGCAGTAGGGCGGCCGCACTGACGCGCCTGGCCGAGGCCCATGGGCAGGTGCAGGAGCGACGCGGCGGGCCAGCTCAGTGCTCTAGTGCCCACGTGCGCGGGCGGGCGCGGCAGGGAGGGGCGCAGGCCCGGGTGCCCGACGCCAGGGCGTGGTGCAGGTGGCGGCGGGGGCAGAGTCGACACCGTACCTTGATTTTCGACCTGGCGACTGGGCGCTGCTCTGAGTCCAGGTGTCCACCCGGGCACTCGGCGTCTCCCGACTCGGGGGTTTCGAGTTCCGGGACGCGCGGGGACGAGCTGCTCTCGGCGCCTCCAGGGTCTCCCGCGCTGCTGCTGCTGCTACCGCCGCCGCTACTACTGCCGCCGTCGCTGCGACAGTCCTCGGGGGGGTCGTGGAGTAGACAGCCGAGGCCCACTGTGGAGGAAGGGGCGGCGCCCCAACACACAGACACGCGGCGTCAGGCCCGCGCGCTGGCGGCAGTTTGACCTGCGGGCGGTGCCGCCGCCGCCGCCCCGCCCCGGACCTGGGCACCTAGCCAAGTGGGCAACGCCATGGTGGGCTGCGAACCCCTGCTCCGCCTAGGGAGAAAACTCGGGGTGCTGAGGGCTGCTTCGGAGTCCCAATCTCCGCACTCACGCGGATCTGAGAGCAGTGCGCCGCTGGAGACCCCACGTGCCAAGTTTCCTTTCCCTGGGACTGGGAGAGGGGGTTGCCCTCTCCCCACCTGGCACCAGAGGGGCTGACGGATCCTAATCAGCCCCATGTGGACAGGAGACTGGGGGTTACTCTTACTGACCTTCAATCTCCCTCTGCTGGGCCACCTCCGTCCGCATTGCAGCCAGCGGTCCAGCCGCCGGGCAATTAGAGGCGCCTACGAAGGGGAAGGGGGCGCGGGGCGTCCGGAGTTTCCCAGCCTCTCACACTAGCCTCCCGCGCCTCAGTAACCTCCTACTCCCTACCTTAGAACAGAGGGCACAGGGTGGGGAGTTCTGCCGAAGAGCTGTCGGGACACGGCCGACCCAGCCCCCATTCCGACAGCCCCGCGCCCAGGCCCAGCCCCCGCACGGCGCTCACCTGGGATGTAGGTGTCTGCTCTTTCCTCATCCGGGAGCTCATCCCAGCTGCGGACGGAGACCCCCAGGCTCCTCCTCTTCACCAAGAAGGCTTTGGGCATCGTGGGGCCCCTTCCCTGAACTGCGGCCCCCTCCTCTTGGCTGCTTCCAGCTAGGGGTGGAGGAGAATTATCGGTCCCCAGCTCCCGGCGTCCGGAGCCCACCTTCCCGCCTAGCCTGCTCTCTTCCTCTGCCCCCAGCCGCGGCGCGGCCCCGACCTCCCCTCCGCACGCCCGGCGACTCCCAGCCTCCCGGCACGGCGACACCTATGCCTTAAACCGCGGGTGAGACCACGCCGAGGAAAAAGTTTCATAAGGTGGAATAGAAAAGGCACCAGGAAACTTGGGAGTGAGCATGCGCCCTGCAACATAACGGTGTCAACAAGCTCGCTACCTGTCCGACCGGTTCCGGCGGCCGGGGCTGCCTGTTCCAGCCCTTTCTTAGGCATGAATGTTTGCAAAAGAATTTAACGTCTGATTCTACCCCCCCTCCCCTTTTTAAAAAGGGAAAAACGTTTTTTAAATCAACCCCCCGCCTCGTTCCCCAATTCAGGGACCATTGGGCAAACTCATAGAAGTAAACCCCAGGTCCTCTTCCCCGGGCATCTTTCCCTAGAATTGGAGACTTACGCGAGTTCACAGACCACCCACCCACCCCCTCCCATCGCACCCCGAATGGATATATCTGACAAGCAAGCCAGAAAAATGTCTCAGTTTCTCTGGACTTCGTGGCTTGCTCCTGGGACTGGCTGGAATCTCGGTGGGCAGCAGGGGGAGGCAGCAGGAAGACTCCCCAGCACTCTGATCTGGTAAAGGGGGAACTTCAGGTCTTAAGTTCCCCATCGACTATAACAGTTACCAGATAGAGACAATCGCAATAAATTTTAAACTTCAGCATCTTTAGAACACGTTCGTTGACTGACTTGTGCCACACAATCGAAGAAAACCAAACCTCATTGCTCCGCCACAGCAGTGTTTACCCCAAGAGCCCCATCACCCCAAATAAACACAAAATAGAAACAAAAGTCAAGCGCATGCTATGCAAACGCAGCTTCGAAGCAAATTACTCGCACTTTCATCGCCTGTTCCCTAAATTCTGAGTCTGGAAAATATTTTCTTCAGAAGCCAGTGAAGTGAATATGGTTGCATCCCCTTAATGTTCCTGCTGGAGAGGCAGCTGGAGAGCTTTGTGTTTATTTTTGGTTTTGGCTTCTCCTATCTACCTTTAACCTGGGGGGGAGGGGCAGGATGGAGAAAAGGAAGGGGAATTGTTGGTAAGAGAAAGGTGCTAAGTTTCTAAGAGCAATTGTGCCCTCGCTGGGGGTCGCGTTACCGCTCCCACTTCCCCAGCTCGAGTGCGCTCAGGGAAGCACTGCACAGCCTCCCTCGCTGCTGGGGGCGCTCCCCTCCAGTGGGTGATCAGACGTGTGCCAGCTCCTGGGGCTGCGGGGACGCGTCTGGCCAGGGGTTGGTTCAGTGGCGCCCGCAGCTCGCCCGTCCGCCAGACTCACCTGTCTGTAACTTGACTCACCGCGCTCGGGAGTCCACCGGGCGGGCGAATCAACACAGCGGTTTTCCTAGTCCTCTTCCGCCCTGGAATGGCCCTTGGGGACACGGCTGCCTTGTAACGGATTTCACTCGCCCGGCGCACGGAGAGGGGGTGCCGCTCTCCTGGAGAACCGACGCGCCTTGCTTCCGGGTCTACCCTCAAGGGGTCACCACTCTGGGCTCCACCCTGTCTGGACTCCAGATTTTCCCTGAAAACCATCAACTAAGAAAGAGACTTTGATCTGAGACCGGGATGGAGAAGGAAGACATCTCTATAGCGGCACGAAAAAGAAGGCTTTTCTCTGATCTAGGAGGCTGATGGCTCAGCTTCTGGGAGACTCCACGACTGTATTTTTATCCGCCAACAAACTGGAGATTTACTGGAAAGAAAGAGCTTGGTTGAATGAAAGTAAAAATAAAACTACTAAATCACATAACTGGGATAATTAAAAGTCTTTAGAACTTTACTTCGTTAAAAACATTATTTTACAAAAAACAGCAGTCAGCCTCATTAACAACGTTTATTTTTATGTATTTTATTTTAAAATTTATTTTAAATACAAAGAAAATATTTTCATTTGCATAACAAAGAAGGTAAGAAATGGCATTAAAGAGTTAACAGTTAACCTCATGACACAAATAATCACTTTGTTCCACCCAACCTCCCCTCTGATTTTAAAAAGCATCTCTGGATGAACTATTTTAAATCAATGCGTGAATCACTTTGTCCATTATCTGAGAAGTTCATACAATGTTCATATAAAGCTAGAACTCTTAAAAATCAAAGCAAATAGTACTGAGGTTACCAGTAAGGAATGGAAGGGGGGTGGGCAAATGGTGGTGGAGCCCACTGGACAATGGTGAAGAATATTTGGTGATTTGGTGGAGGACAGGGTGTGTTGACATATCTAAGGAATGCAGAACCTACACGTAGGAAGTTTTTTTAATGTGTAGAATAATTACTACAATAAATAAATATATATAATCAATGCAATGTTTAAGAGATGAAAATAGCAAGGAAACTACATTTTTATTCAACAAGTGTTAGAGACACATTACTTTAATATTTGCTGGGTGTTCTTTGGGAGAAAGGTATTCTAATATGTTATTTTCTCCTTTTTGTCTCGATCAGACTTGAAAGGGATCTATCACTCTTATTAACATTTTTGAATAACTAGTTTTGCCTTTGTTGACTTCTCTCCATTGTAAAGTCAGTTTCCTACATTTCATGAGCAGAGTTTGATAAAGCAACCCCTGAAAATAGGCAAGAAATAAACCCGACTCAACAAAAAAATCTCAAAACATGGAAGAAGCAGAGGACCTGCTGAGACCCACACTCTTCCCACAGTGCTGGGGATGGGGTAGCCTGGCGTTCTCTGCAGGTGCATATCCAGCTTTACTTGAATACTTCCTGAAGTGGGGGGCTCTCTTTTTCAAAAAGCAGTCTGTTTGGTTAGACAACTATGATGTTAGAAAGCTCTCCTATTACTTTATGAAAATCTGTTGCCCGGTACTTTCATCTCTCCTCCCTAATCTGCCCTCAGGGCTTCTGGGACTGCCTGGCCCCCTCCCCCAGCAGTTCTTCAGACAAGAAAGCAGCCAGGAGTGTTCTCACTTGAGACTTCTTTTCCCCGGTAATGGATAGTCAGGTTGAAAATAGACAGGTACAAACCTGCTCAGTGGCTTCCTTAGAGCATACAGTTATACAGAGTAGTAAGGATGTTGGGGAAATATTCCTTAACTTTTTTTTTTTTCAATCTTTTCATTGAAGTATAACATAGTTTTAGAAATAATGCAGGTGGTGCGCCCTGGCAGAGTAGTGGTTAGGTCAATCTTCTTGGAAGGATCCAGTCCCCATACCCCTGGGTTCAAGTGCTAGATCCTGGGAAAGCAACCAGTGTGAACAACTGAAAAAAATAAAGTGTTTCTTCCTGCTTGCCTGCCTGCTCACCTTCATTTATGTCTACACCTTTCCTTAAAAAACAAGAAAAAAAAAAAGAAAGAAAGAATGTAGGTATCCTAAATACACAGCTTGATAAATTATCACAAGCCGAATTCACCTCAGGAGGCAGAATCCAGAATAAGATCAAGCTACCTGTTCTCAGCAATTCATTTAATGAAACCAACTTCCTTGAAGATACGAGCCCTCCCCCAATAAAAAGAAAATAAGAAGACATAAGGTATAGGGATTACAAAAGAAAGTACAACACTGTCATTACTTGTAGTCAATATTGTTTTCTATATGGAAAGTGCAAAAAGAGTCTACACATATGTCATTAGAATTAATAAGAGAATGTAGCAAGATTGTTTTATAGAAAATGTCTGTTAAGTGGTTGTGTGTGTACATCAATTGCAATCCTGATCATTAAACAGTCAAAACACTAAGGCTAAAATGCTAATTAGCTAAAAACATATTAAAAAATTACTTATAATCAAAATACAACAAAAGGCCTAAAATAAATATTTTAATAATATTCATTTGTTTTTTCAGTTATGGTGTTTGTTTGTAAGACAGGAAAGTTGCAGGCAGGAATGAAGGTGAGTAGGCAGGCAGGATTTTATTCAGTTGTTCATCATTGATTGTTTCTGAGTCTTGAATGAGGGACCTTGGGGTATATGTGGACTGTGCCTTGACCACCAGGCACAGCAAAATAAATATTCTAAAAATATTATACAAAGTCTTCGTGGATAAAATTAGTAAACTTATCATTGGTAGACATTAAAGAGAGCATTAATCTATGGGAAAATTTACCATACTACTGGATTAGAAGGTTAAAGTGAAAAAGTCAAAAATCCCCCAATTAAATGTGTAGATTCAATGCAATTCTTAAAAATGCTAGAAAAAAGATTTACTTGTGGGTCAAACTTTAGGACAAAACTGTCCTAAAGTTCATATGAAAGAATAATAAAAATGTCTTTGATGAAGAAAAAGACGTGGAGATTCTATTAGATATCAATAGTAATTAAAATATGTGACTTTGGTGCATAGATAGACCACTAGTAGAGAGCAGAGTCCAGAAACAGACTCACATGTATGTGGACAACTGGTTGATAAGACAGGACGTTGTAGGGCGGTGAGGAGAGATGTGCTAGTCAACAGATGGTACTTTTGGTTTCTCATTCAGGGAAAAATCAAGGAAATTGATGGTGTACCCACATGACGAAGGTGATGAAGGTGCAGACTTTGTAAAACCCAAGGACCTGGGAACCTGAGGCCAGGAGATAAAAACAAAAAAGGAAATAAAAGAAATGGAACAATACACATGCATTTCCATTTCTGGTGGATTAAACATATCAATATGTGTGCTTTCATATAAATAAATGGATAATGTAGAAGAATATCTTATGACTACAGGAGAAAGCAGAATTTCTTAAGACATGAGAACAAGCCACAGAAGAAAATATTTTATAGATCTGACTCAAGAAAAATTAAGAATAATTTTATCAAAAGACAATTATGAGAGCTAAGCAACAAATTGAGAGAATTTTTGCAAAATATTTATCTTCTAAGCGATTAGAATCCAAGTTGTATAAGAAACTCTTATGAATGAAAAAGAAAATTACAAACTCAACAGAAAAATGCCAAAAGACACTATGTATGAATGTTTGCAAAGGAATGTAACATCTGATTCTTCCCCCTCCCCTTCTTAAAAAGAGAAAATGCTTTTCCAATTAACCCCCTCCCACTGGCCCTATTCTCAATTCAGGCACCACTGGGAAAACTCTTAGAAGTAAACCCCAGGTCCCAGGCATTTTCCAGAAAAGAAAATATGAATAGCCACCAACATATAAAAAGATGCTCCATCTATTTAGTAAAAAAAAGAAAATGCAAATTAAAAGGACACTGAAATACTATTTCATACTTACTAGACTGGTAAAATTTCTGATAAAATTAAAGTTCAACAGTACTGAATATTGGTGAAGACAGGAAGCAACGAGACTGTTCACATATGGCTAATAGGTGTGTAGATTGATTCAAACATTTTGGGGAAAGAGTTTAGCTTTATCTAGTAAAATTCATACATGTTGAATGAACCAGAAAGTCCACTCCAAGTTTGTAATCTAGAAAATGTCTTGCACTTTTGCACCAAAGCTATGTGTAAGAATATTGTTAGTGGCATATTACATCATACTAAAAAAAACTAAAATCTGAACACAACCTGAATGTCAATCAGTAACTCAATTAATACAAATGAATCAATTTGCTATATTAATATAGCGAAAATGAATAGCCACATGCATTAATAAAAATAAATCATAAATAACATTGTTGAGCGAAAAAAAAAAGCAAGTTACAGAAGAATTGTACTGTAAGATTCAAATGATTGGGGTGTGCCCCAGTGGAGTAGTAGTTAGGTCAACCGCCTCCAGAGTAGCACAGTCTACATATATCCCAAGGACATGGTTTCACAACCCAGGTTGGGAGGAAGTAGGGAGACAGTCCATGTGAACAACTAAACAAAAATAAAAAGCTTCTTTTCTCTCATCCTATTTGCCTACCAACTTGCCTTCATTCTTGCCTGCATTTTTCCTTTAAAAAAAAAAAGAGATTCAAACTATTTTAAAAAATAGATCTGCGTGCCCTGGTGGTTCAGGTGTCAAATCAATGGTTGGGGTGTAGCCTGCATAAAGCCAAAGAAACTGGGTTTGGGATGCTGGTGGGGAAGACCAAAATTAAAAAGAATAAATGGATAAAAAGATTCTTTCTCCTCTCCCTCCCTTCCTTCCTTTCGGCCAACTTATCCTCCATATATTGAAACCATTAGTCAATAATCAACAGCCTGGAAGAATCTGTAGAGAGCTGCCATCTCAAAGGTTATATATTATGTGATTCCATTTATATAACACTCTTAAAATCACAAAATTATAAAATATGGAAAAAACATTATTGGCTGTTAGGAGTATTAAAGATGTGTAAAATAGCAACAGGAGGGATCCATGTGATGGAACTCTTCAGTATCTATGGCAGTTCATATACAAAATTCCCAGGTGATAAAATTGTATAGCACTAAAGGCACACAGACACAAATGAGTACAAATAAAGTTGGGTAAATCTGAATAAGATCTGTGAATTGTCTCAATGTCAATAGCTTGCTGGTGATTGTGCGAAATTTACCATTGGGGGAAACTGAATGAAAGTCACACAATTGCTTGTGAATCTACCTGATTACAAAATAAAAAGCTTAATCGAAAATATTGAAAGTTGCTGAAAGAGTAGCTCTTAGAAGCTCTCGTCACAAGAAGAAAAAATTGTATGGTAATGTTAACTAAATTACAGTGGTAATCATTTTGCCTGTAACAAATAATTGTTATACACCTTGAAATATTAATATTTTAGACATGAGCTAAGTAAAAGTATTTGTAAAATTTATTTCAGGTTCTGTGTGTGTGTCTACTAGATAATGTAATATTATGTCTGTGGTTCTCAATCTATTTCTGTTGAACAGTGCCGGTATCCACTATTGATGACTGGCTTGAAGAGCCAGTCATATATTGTTTTGTTCTGGAAGGCTATTCTTAGGCATCCCTTTTCTGGTCAGCATTGTAACTGGGGAGGGGTGTCGTAAGAGGGAGGTATCTTTGAGAGACCAATGACTTTGCCTTGAAACCTGACCCTTCCCAGCAAGTTCCAGGGATCAAGTAAAATTATCTCAATTCTCTGAACCTCAGTAGCTTCATCCCAAAAATGGAAAGTTTCCCTTACTTACTTCACAGGGTTACTATGAGAATCAAACTGGTTCATATTAGTGAAGGTGTTTGTAGGAAGAATTTTCCTGCTGTTAAAATTACAATGGACAGTATTAATTGAGTGCCTTCTAAATCTAGTGTGTAATATGACCTAGACACACTCTTTCACTAAACAATCCTTTGTGGGAGAAAGATACTCTTTCCATAGTATTTCACAGGAAAGTAAATAAAGTTTTAGAAAGGTCAAGAACCCCTGGTCTTAAGCCCCTCATTAAGGATGTACAGGATGCCCATTAAGTGCATCCTGAGCTCAACAGAAACCAGCAGTGTGTCCATCAATAAGAGCACTTATGACGTGTCCTGGTGGAGTAGTGGTTGGATCAGTTGTCTCTGAAGGATGCAAGCCACATATCCCTGGGTTCCAGTCCCAGGTCCGGAGGGAAATACCAGTATAAACAGCTAAATGGAAATAAAATAAAAAAGCTTCTTCCTCCTCTCTCTTCCTGCCTACCTGCCTGTTTGCCTTCATTTCTGCCTGAACCTTTCCTTTTAGCATAAAAATAAAAGCCCTCAGAGGTCTGGGATGTGTCATGTGGGAGACCCTCACCTGAGAGTTATGCAGTCTGTAAGTACACTCAGAATTTCCCATGAAAAAGATCTCAGTGATTCCTTCATACTACCTCTCCCCGCTGCTGGGTTCACCTGTATCCGAGGAAGAGAGGGGAAGGGAAGAGTAGACTTGTGGAAGCACCTGTTTCTCATACCTGTCTGCCCCACCTCCACCAACCCCACATCCATTCTGCCATCATTGAAGAGCTGAACTTGCAGTTCTGAGCAGGTCGACTCCACCCCTTCTGGGTGGGGGGGGCATTTAATTTGGCTAATTAGAGCCTTCGACTTGTCCACAGGAATTGCTTGAAGGGCAGACAGGTGATACAAATGAACCAGCATGGGAGAGAGACTGACTGTTGTCGGGACTCCCTTTCCTCCTTTCCCCCAAGGCTGGAAGAGTCGAGACATACTAGTCCAGGGCAGGAAGCAATCTTTGGCACCAGCAACTACCTAGGAAAGATGCCAACACTGAGGAGAAGCAAGGCCAAGAGATGAGAGAGCAAGACTGAACCCTCATGACCACATTGAATCTAGCCTGGTCTGAAGTAACACTACCTCTGGAGTGGCCCAATGAAGTCTTTCTTCTGGCTGCTACTTCTTCCTCCCCTTCTAAAATTTAGTCTTTATTATTTTAAAAAATTATTACTTTTTTTTTTTTTTTAAGAAGAAGGAAGCACTGAGAAATGAAAGCAAGTAAGCAGGCAGGTAGGAAGAGCGAGGAGGAGGAAGCATTTATTTAATTAATAAGTTGTTCATTTTGGGTTGCCCCACCTTCCACCCGGGTCACAAACTCAAGTCCTTGGCTTTACCAGGAGTGTGCCAGAGTTGCACACTTAATGCCTGATCACTAGGGTGCACCATCTTCCTCCTCTTCCCCTCCTTCTCTACCCCTCTCCTTTTCTTTTCCCCTCCCCCCCATTCCAGTTACAGTTGTACTTTTTCACCTGCTACCAAGAGTTTCAACTAAATATCTATTAAAATGACACCTGTTCACTTACATGCTCTCCGGTGACTCATGAAAAAGACAGTGTGTTCTTTCCCAATGAATTACAAGCTAATTCTCCAAAGGCCACCAGACCTAGGCTTACCTTATGTCCCAGTTTGATCAGGACTGTCCAGGTTTAGCAACACTGTCCCAGCAGCCAATCCGATTTGAAATTCTGTCCTGGTTTCAATCACAGTTTGCTGTGAAAGTTCATTTGGGCAAACACACCCAACATATTAGCTCCAAATTGCCTGGCAGGGGTGCAGGTTTCCCCAATGGAGTTATACCACCCCACTACCTGGTGATTCCCCAATTGATCCTGGTTTCCACTCTAAAAATTACGGTAAATCTAACCAGACTTCAATGACCTTTTAACTAACTTCTATGAAACAGAGGGTATGATTCTGTAAATTAAGGCTATAGATGTAAAAGAATAAAAAGCCATCATCTGGAATACCATAAAATATAAATAGGTAAGTGACTTGGAAGTGAGTTATCGTATTGTTATTGATCTAATAATCTTAAAATGGTTGTACATGTATGCGAATCAAGATTTACAATGTCACATGATCTTATTTTCTTTAGACTGATTCCAAGGTCCCTTCCCACTGGGTGGGTTTGCCAAGCACCCACCTTGCCCTCCTCTCCTTTAGTTCCCCACCCTAATGAGGTGTATGAAGGTCCTCACTCCTTCTGGCTCTGCAGCCTCTCTCCAGCTCCAGCAATTTCCCTTCTCTTCCTCGATATTTCTGTGTCCATCTCTCTCTCTTCCCCACTTCTGACTTCGACTATCTTTAAAGACTGCAAGAGCAGTACTTTCAGGAGACTTTTCCAAAACAGACTTCCTCCAAAACAAGAAAGCATGAAAGAACATCTCCCTGATTGGTACTGATGAAGGATAAGTTATTGCTACTTCCTGAAGATGACCTCATCTTTGTTGCCTGTCAATCACGTGCAAGGAATTGACTGAGGGGTATTTGCTAGCCTATGATAAAAGTTAAGGTGGAAGCCCCAAGTGAGAAACTAATTCTCTTTTGATCCTTCTGATTAGGTCTAGAACAAACTTAGCTTTGTGGTAACAGGCCTTTAACACTTTTGTAACACTGACAGATTCCCTTTAACACGCAACATAACCCTAGACTTTGATACTGTGACATCCAAGCAAAGGATACCTGGTTAAAATTTAATAACTTCACAGTTTGGTCTATATCCCTATATTTTGAGCTTTTCTACTTATTTATGACAAGTGACAAAGGTTTTCTATTTCTAGTAGTAAATGATGACTAAAAGATGACTATTAAGTAGGAAATATTTGTCAATCTAGATTGTCTAAGAAGCAGATAACAAGAGAGACTGAATATGCAAGAAATTCACTAGGGGATATACCTATGAGAGAAAATGGAACAGAAACTGGGAGAAATTTGGAGAGCTGTCAGATGGGAATAGATATGTGAGCCGGTGAAGAAGAGGAAGGAAGGAAATTTGGGTGGAAGCACCTTAGACTTATCAGGCAGTTCTAAGTAAGATTCAGCAAGGTGTTGGGCGAGGGTGGGGGTGCCTATCAGAAGAGTCACATGTCTCCCAGGGACAGATCGCCTCAGTGTTCCTTCTGTGCTCAGTGACTGGCTGGAATCACCTATGAGAGGTACAACTTCGCCCCCAACACAGCAATAGACTTCAGAGTGTCAGTCACACTCCCTGCGGTCAGAAGTGTTACTGGCACATTCTCATGTCCCCACGTAATAAAATAGGTGGTGCATATATGAAGGTAAAATCCTGCCAGTGATGTCACAAAAATGTATTTGGGGGCCAATACTATTCTAAAGGAAGGTAGTGTTTTCCATGAGGGAAGCTGACACATTGATGTCCTTAACTCTTCTTCCACTCCCCCACTGGGACAGGCTATAAAATACCTTCTTTCACCCCCATGTATTTATGCCCTAATCTCTGGTAACTGGGAATGTGATATTAATTGGAAATAGAGTTTCTGCAGATGTAATTAATTTAAGGGTCTTGCTATGAGGAGATTATCATGAATTATCTTGGTGGGAGAGGACCTTAAATACCATTATGAGTATCCCCATAAAGGATAGGAAGAGATTACACAGAAGAAGAGAAGGAGGCCATGTGCCTACAGGGGCAGAAATTGTAGAGATGCAGCCACAAGCCAGGGGATATGGGAAGACAGCAGAACCCACGAGAGACAGGAACAGACTCTCTCTAGAGTCTCCTCTAGATGTTAATAATAAGGAAAACTGGATGTAGGTTTATATGGGAAGTTTTTGTACCATAGTTGCAATTTTTCTGTAAATCTAAAACTGCTCTAAAAATAAAAAAATAAAAATTCTAAAAAATAATTAAAAGTTAAGCTCTTTTTAAAAGGCAAATATGCTTTGTTTTAACTTAATTATAAACTCCTTATGAAAAGACCTATGTAAAATAAAATTTTTATATGTTAAAAAAGCCTCTTGAGAAATGACCTAGGGGCAAATAATTTACCAGTGAGATTCTTCAAATATTCAAGTTAGAAGGATCAACTAAATTCCATGTCACACAACTTGTCCTACTGAATTAAAAAGAGAGAAAATCAACAAAAAAGAAAAAAACTTCTGAAACTTCACCACCTCCCTGCAAAATACAAGAGCAGGAAAACTATGAACAAAGCAAGCTGAACATAATCAAAAATTTCTCAAAAACAAATAAACAATCCTCCCTCCCTCCCCACCAAGTTACAAAGTTAAGCAGAAAAATATGTATGTATAAGAACAATACAAAGTTATAAATAAAAATAATAGAAGGATTTTAAAGTAAGGTAACAGGAAGAGGAGAGAGGGAAACTAGGGAAGGTAAGATGATGAATTGTTTTATTCATGTTGGGAATGATGTTTACCTGCCTTGGCTCCATGCCATCAGTAGGTGTGTGCAGAGACATGAGTAGGAATTACTCTCTGCATCCATAGGAGGGAAAATCCACATGAGTCCCCCAGCCCCAGGGGACAGCTAAGGGGAAGGAGGATGAGATGGCGTGTGTGCTCAGCTATGTTCTTCCCGAATATCAGAGCTCAAAACAGATCGACATTTACATGAAAGCAGAGTCTGTCCCCTGAAGGTGACTTTAGGGGAACAGGAAGCTGTTCCCAATTCCCAGACATCCACCTACGATTGGCCCATGCCAGTATGGGCACACAGTACTGTCCCCACCACCACCAAGGACTGTTCCAAGTCAAAATACATGTTCCTCTATTAGCCATTATCAGCCTTTATCACCTAAGTGAGCATTGTTTACTACAGATTTTTTATTTTGGGTGGGGGGGCGCAGGTAGGAAGAGATAAGGAAGCTAGAGTGAGGGGCTTAGCCACAGAAAGTACAGGATTCAGAACTGAGAGCCAGAGGGTGACTCAAGTAGACTTTAACAATGGAGGGGTTCACCCTTGCGCTCTGGTGGCTGAGACGGCTGGGCTGTGAACCATGTCAAGTCCAAGGATCTGTGTTCAAGAGAGGTGGGGGATAAAACGAACAACTAACTCAATAAAACTCTTCCTCCTCTCTTCCTTCTTCTCTTTAAAAAAATAAATAAATAAAAAGGGCACACCCTGGTGGCTCAGAGACTAAACCTGTGACTGGGATGTGGACCATGTGAAACCCAAGGGGTCAGAGGAATAACTAAACTAAGTGAACAATGTGTTTCCTCCTCTTCGTCCTTCTTCCTTCCTTAAAATACTTCTTCCTCCTCTCCTTATTTCCTCTCTTTATTTAATAAAAAAAAAAAAAAAAGACCAGAGAGGAGAGGCAGGAGAGGGAGACATTGTCTTTCTGAAAACTGGGAAATTAAGCAAATTTAAACCGGGAAATTAATCAAAATTAAGCAAATAAATAAACTCATAAAAATTGGAAAAAAAAAAATTGTTTTGCCCTGGTGGAATAGCAGTTGGGTTGCAGTCCACATACATCTCAAGGTCCTGGGTTCACATCCCAGGGCTGGCAGGAGCAGCCAAGATGTACAACTAAATAAAATAAATGAAAACGTTTCTTCTCTTTTCCTGCCTGCCTGCCTCTACTCGCCTTCATTTCTGACTGCACCTTTCCTTTGAAAAAAACTGAAAACAAAAAAGAAAATCATTTTGCCTTCCACTTACCTGATTCTCTAAGGCCCACCGGAAGCCATGTCCACTCATTTACGTATTGGCCCGGGCTGCTCCCCTGCAGTGGGGAAGTTATGGAGGGGGTATAACCTGCAAGCCTAAGCTAATTAACTATGCTGCTCTTGACAGAAAAAGCTTGCTGATGATCCCTCTAAGCCAGTGCGTCATTGAGTGTGCATTAGAATTGTCTTGAGAACCACAGTTCTAGCCTCTCGCGTCAATACAGTCAGCCCAGAAGGAATGACACCTACAAAGTCAAACTATATGCCTTTATCTGGGGTTTAGGACTGCAGCAAGGGAGACAGATTCACGAAGTCCTTGAATCAAGTTCCTAGTTATCAGGAGATGGAATAGGGCTTTTAACCACAAAGTGGTGGGTGGGGGGAATGTTCTCACTAGGGTGCATTATGCAAATTAGGCATAAATAGTTGCCAAGTAAGTAAATAATTGGTTAACATTTCAATCTCTGGGTGGTCTATTGTTATTTGATCCAGGAGGTGGAGGGTGGGCTTGTCTCACTTCCTTCCTGGAGGTGGTCTGAGCATCTTTGGATATGCCTGGATGTGCCCGGACATGTGTTGTGAATGTGTGAACAAGAATGAAACTGTATTTGTAAAACTATGCTATAAGCTTCAATAACAGGGCATATGTGAAAGTTATCCTAACAGGCCCGAATATAGCCCCATCAGAACAACCTACTGCGGGCTCATTTCATGCTCCTAGACCTGATAGGAGGTTGTAATCAAGGGAATACAACCTTATCAGAACAAACTGTCAGGGTTGATGCCCAAAATGTTGGAGTTTGCCCTGAACAGACAATGACAATGCAGAGAGCATAGCTGGCAAGTGAGACCCAGAAATGAGGATTCCAACCAGCACAGTTTGCAGTCTACAGATCTGAGCTCACCTATAGAATCTGAGACACGAGCTGTCACGAGATCCCCTCTCCATACACGAAGACGTCAAAAGAGGACCACAGTATAGATACGCTGATGTTCTGGCCGAGGAGCTCTCAGTGAATAGAAGGGCTACCCAGGAAATCTAGAGAATCACCTCCCAGACTGTGGGGGCCCTATGCACTGTGGGTTGTGGACCAGTCTCCAATGGCAAGAGAGAGTCAGAACGAAAAAATTATTTCCCCATTGTGCTCTTCTGGGTTCTGATATGACATTTTCAGACACTCCCGTTAGAAGGATCCCAGCATCTTTGAAAACCTGGCTCCTGATTTGGCAGATGCCTGCTGGTTGCTAGGCAACAGGAGCAGGGCGCTTTGCCTGCCAGCCTCTACAAGCCAAGCCTCCCAGACCCAGACCCCTGTTCTCAGGCAGAGCCAGTATGCACATTGACGCATGGCTTCCAAGTGGTAGAGGGCATCTTGCTCAAACCGCTGCAAATTTCACCCACAAACAAGCATCAAACTCCACATTGAGTCAACAACCACTGGATCATCCCACAACCAGCGAGAGTGTCTCAACAGATGGTGGACACGTATGCAGACAGTTTTGGACTCACTAAGCTTAGCAAAGTTCAGAGACTTATCTACCTCTCTGTGTGCCCTGTTTGCTCGTGCTCTGTCACAGGCTGAAATAGCCCAGCCTGTGGGTGTTAACAATCTGTTCATTTTATGCTTGGTCATGACTACATTAATAAAGAGTTCACTAAACACACAGATTGACGCCTTTCGTACTTGTCTTGGAAAGGGGACTCCAACCCTTTTTCGAAATAACATTCCTGGATGTTCCTGGGGCCCGATTCCCAATAGCCTCCCAAATCTCTTTTCATTATCCAGACTCAAATGACCGCCCCACCCCTGCCTTTTTTTTTGGTACTTCTCGTCAATACTTAGCATAAAGCCATTTCTTTCCATCCTCCATTCTACAGTTATGGTGTAAAGGCCCCAGACTATGTGGCCATCCTGGCTGACTTCAGTCCACTTGGTCACTTCACAGCTGCAGCCCAGGATCCCCAAGTCCCTGCTGTTTATGTGTTCAGGACAGCAGCTGCCCTGTGAGACATCTAGGAAAGGGCAGACATTTAACTCTATAGCAGATATCCCCAGAGCAGCTTAAATAAGAAAGAGGTTTATTTCTCTTGTGCCAACATTCCAGCTGATCCAGGACGACTGAGTGACTCTGAGTCCCAGGGTCCTTCAGAGATTTGCTTCCTTTCCCCTTTGGAACTCTGCCCTCCGTTCCCTGGTACGTTATTCTTGTGTGCATGATCAGAGATGGCCATCAGCACACGCAGGCAGCTGTGGAACGGTAACTATGAAAGTCCATCCAAGCGCCTTGTCACAAGATGGAGATAACCTAAAAGTCTCTCAGACCATTTCCCATTGTCCCACTCTGAGAAATGCACCATCTCATTAGGCCACACAGTGTCCGGGAAGATGGAGAAGAGCTCTAAGAGGAAAACCATCAGGTTGTCCCCAAGCACTGCATGGTATTCTAGTGACTTAAGAAAACAGAGACTTAGCTCTCTCCCCTGCTACACATCCATGTCACCTAGCTGGAGGCTTTTTCAGGTTGATGTTGTCCTCATCTTGAAACGTAGGCTATAGGAGAAGTGCTACATTTTTCAAATTTTGCTTTTTAAAATTTTAAATTGGAAAAAATTAAAAATGGAACTGACACTTGATCCAGCAATTCCACTTCTAGGTATATATCCAGAGAATATAAAAATACTAATCCAAAAGAGATATATACACCCCTATGTTGATAGCAGCACAATTCACGTGCTGTGATATGGAATCAGCTTCAATGCCCATCAGCGGATGATGACTAAATAAAGATGTGGTTTTTATACTCAGTGGAGTACTACTCTGTCATTAAAAAAGATGAGATAGCGCCTTTGCAACAAATTGAATAGAACTGCAGGTGAATATGCTAAGCAAAATTAGTCAGAAAGATAAAAATACTGGATGTTTTAACTCATACATGGAATATAAAGAAACAAAACAAAATTCTCTTAGGCTCTAAAATCAAGACTATAGTTACAAGCGGGGGGAGGGAAACTGGGTAAGGGGATAAAATGACAGCGGTGAAGAGCACCAGAAATCTGGTGGTGAGTGTGACATGATAGACACACTGACAGAGGTGTGAATTTATTCTCTTAAAGTTTATATAGTGTTGTAAACAAACTAAACATGAATTAAAAAGAGACAGAATATAAAAAATAAAATTTTATATTGAAATATAACATGCATATTGAAAAATGAACATATCAAAAATATAGCTAGGGGAATTTTTTCATCAAGTGAATTCACCCTTGTATCCAGCTCAAAGACCAGAGAGAAAGCGTGACTGTGCACCGGAAGCCCTCTCCTACTCCACCATCCCGTCAAGAGTAAACATGTCACACCTAAGCCATAGATTAGTTTCACCTGTTTTGAACTTTATACGCCAACTGTTGGTGGAGAGATGTGGGGCAACCAGCACTGTCGTGCACTATGTATCACACTACAGGCACTCTTCTACGTCTAATTTTTCCATTCGACATTTTGTGTGTGGGATTTATCTATGTCGTTGAGTGTAGCAAGCACGCCAACACATTTCTATCGTGTGTAGGCTTTTTAATTCCCGTGCAATGCTTCTCCGATGAATGCTTTATTAAAATTCATTCTACCATTGATAGAAAAACTATATTCCAGTTGTTGACCATTGCTGACATTGTTTCTATGCATTCTAATGCCTGTCACTTGGTGAACATATATTGCCTTTCTCTTGGGTGTTTACCTTGAATGGCATTGCTGGGCCACAGGGAGAGGGCAGGCATTTGTTCAATCTTTGTGCTTAGTGCCACCAATCAGTTCCTCAAAATGGTTCTACCAGTTCAGGCACCCATCAGTAGTGTGAGGGGGCTCTGGTTGCTCTATCTCCCCCACCAACACTTAGAACTTCAAGCACTGAGCCTGACCCTATTGAACTTTGCTGACAGCAGACAAACAAGCCAACCTTCATTGTTTTAAACCTACAGGAGAGTGTTCATCTCTGGAGAGATATATGTACAGTGCTTGATGAGTCTGACATCTTATCATGAGTTGTCATCACCGGACCAGGGACCTCAAACTGACTACCCAATAAATTTTATAGCCCAGGTAAGAGATCTTGAGATATAAAATATGGCTATATCACTTCTGGAAAAAATGGAAGATCCAGCAACACATGTTCCCCCATGGCTGTCATGGACTGCAGTTGAGTGTTGATGACTCCCAATCTACATTCCCACCATTCCATATGCCTGCCATGACTGACCCAATTCGTTAAGTACCTGAACTCCCTGATCATGGATAATTGGATTTCTTTTCTGTCTTTTTTTTTTTAAAGAGGGGAAGGAAGGGAGAGGAGGAAGAAGCATTTTGGCAGAAGAAAGAAGGAAGGAAGGAAAGAGGGAAGGAAGGACGGGTAGAAAGGAGTACCTTGTTTTTTATTCTCAAAGAATTATTTATTTAGATGATAGAAGCAGGCAGGAATGAAGGTAAGTAGACGGGGAGGTAGACAGGAAAAAAAAAGAGGAGGGAGAAGTGTTTATCCATTTAGTTGTTCCTGTTGGCTATTCCCCCTACTCTGGGGGCTTGAACACAGATCCTTGGACTTTACGTGATGGTCTACCTCCCGGTTGCAGGCCTAACTCCTGAGCCATTAAGGTGTGCTAATAATTGGGTTTCAACACATGCGGTGAACTCCCCAACTTCTCTCTTAACCTCGACCAGGGCATCCAGCATCATCGACCAAGGTACACCTTGTCTTTAGTAGGATATGAAGAATGTGTCAGAAATATTTTCTCTGCCCCCCAATATCTCCACCATTACAACTTTTACTTTGTTTAAAGAACTGCTCTCTTGCCACAAGAATATCTTAAATAGAATAGAAACTACTGGGAATGAAAAAACTGTAAATTGTCCTTCTAATGGTGCAGACCTCCTCGTTCAGATATCTCTTGCTGCATAACAAACAATCTCCAAATTTAGTGGCTTAAACATCTTTTGACCTGAACATGATTTTGTGGATCAACTTGATGAGAGCAGAGAGGAGATAGTTCATCTCTGTTCTGTGCTATTAGGGGCCTCAGCTGGAATGACGCAATGAGCTGGGGTCTAGTTGGAACATATCAGCTGGGATCAAATAACTTCAGTCTTTGCAATTAGCTGGGTTCCTCAGTTCTCTGCCTGGCCTCTTTGAGAGGTTTCCTTGGATTTCCTCACAGCATGGACTTCTTACAGGGACTGACTCCCCCCAAAAGCAAAAGCAGAAGCAGCCAGGACTTCTTAAAGGTTAGGCCTGGCATTACTCAAGTCTAATGCACTCGACTGGACGAAGCAAGCCACAGATCAGCGCAGATTCAAGGGGATCAGAAATAGACTCTGTCTCTCAGTGGGGAAAACTGCAAAGACTAAGTGGTGTGATCTGCCCTACCTTTCTCCCTTCTTTCCTTTTTCTCCCTCATTTCTCTCTGCCACTCTGCCCTTGATACACATATATATAAAATGTTCCAGTCACTATGCTAGTACTAGGAGAACAGAGATAAAACAGTCCTTGACCCCAAGAAACTTAGAAACTAATGGCTCAGGAAGCCCTTGGGGCTCAAGCAGCTGAAGGCTGGGGTGCAAACCATGTTAAGCCAATGGATGCAGGTTCAAGATCTGGGTCAGGGGAAAAAAACAAAAATTAAACAAATAAAAAAAATGCTTTTTCCTCTGCATCCTCCACTTCCTTCCTTTTTCCCTTCCTCTCTCACTCCCTTCCATCTTTTAAAAAAAATCTAGTGGATGAGATAAACTAGCAAACTGACAATTACAATGCATGAAAAAAATGCTGTGATAAAAAAAAAACCCAAAACTATGTGTACATGCAGTGTCTTTAAAAAAAGAAGTCAATATATTATTCATATTTGTAACATACCTAATTCAGAGCCAGGGTTGGTTTCTCTACAATTACTAACTGAAACAAAGAATTAATGAATGTCTTTAATATTTGAACACAAATAAGTATATCTAAGCACTCCTTATGAAGAGAAATAACTAGAGGGATGTCTTTTTAAAAATCAACACGAAAAACTTCTTTATTGATTTAGCTGTTCATTCTTGATTTTTCATCATCTCCAGGTTCTGAACCTGGTCCCTGGGCTCTATGTGATCCACACACCAGCATCTCAGTCCTGTGAGTCACAAGGACACGTCCCCAAGGGATGTCTTGAAAAGCTGAATGAAATTAATTGCCAAATTATTAATTTGCTTGGTAACAAAAATCTCAGCATTCAAAATTTTCTATTGCTTGGCATAAAATGTTAATGACGTGTGCAGCATCTCCAAGCAGCCCAGGAACTTAAAGATCCTCAGGGAACACTGTTTAAAAATGACGAAAGTGAGCTTTTTGGGATCACTGGGACACTGGGGGGTGGGCGGGTAAACTAATAGAAGGAAGGACCCACAGGAGGAAAGGGCCTGATGAGCAAGTGAAATGATCAAGAATAATTCCTAAAGATGAAGGAAGCAGGCAGAAATGAAGGCAAGTAGGCAGACAGGAAGGAAGGAAAAGAGAGGAGGAGAAAGCATTTATTTAGTTAGTTGTTCCTTCCTCACCTGTGTCTCAAACTCAGGCCCTTGGGTTTTATGCAGACTATGGCAGGGCAGGCAATGCAGACCTAATGCCTGATCCCCTGGAGCTTGCCACTGGTACTATCATTTACCTCATAGTTCTTAGGAAGTTGTAAGTGGATACACCTGTTATGCTAAGGATAAGGTTGTTGAGGAAAAAAAAAAAACGAACTTGTTTGTCTAAGCTACTGCTTATCAGATTTTCTGCTGGTTGCATTCAACATCCAGTCTTTTTGACCAGATGGTCTACACAGGAAGCTGAGGCTTGCCGGTGGAAAGCGAGGAATGGTTGCTGCAAAGCTGTCTGGACTAGGCTCCCTTAGAAGCAGAGAGGAAAATGGGGGCATTGTCCATGTGCTTTATGGAAGTGGGGTGTGTGCTTAAGGAAAAGCTTGAGAGGGAAGAAGGTTAGCAGGATGGGGAAGGAGGACAGGAATGTGCTTTCAGGTGAAGCCGGATCTTGTGACTCCATCTGACTGGAGGCAAGAGACTGGGCCTAAAAGCTGTGGGCAGTGCTAAGGGCCCAAAGGCCACTTCTGGATAAAATTGCAGGTGTGAGCCTTTAGCAATAGCCCCAGCAGCAACTGAGGGACAGTAAATGTGCTCCCAGGGAATTTGGATTGGGCACCATCAGCATCTGCTACAGAAGATAACTGATTCTTTCCATGACTGATGAAAAGCTTTAACATCTAGCTTACACGTGCACCTTTAAGAATGGTCAGAATTTTACATACACACTGGCAGAATGTTTCCCAAACGCTGCGAAGACAGGGAACATCTCATGCTACTAACTCAGACACTCTGGAAAATTATTGGGCTGTACCTACTAAAGTTAAATCTATGAATAAACGATTATCAAGTAATTGCAGTCCTGCAAATATACCCAATAGACGATAGTGCTATGTCAACAATAAAAAGGAATGTACTGCTAGTGGACATTAAAAGTGTTATTCAAGTGAAAAGTCAGTCTCCTATGGTTACATATGATCTAGTTCTATCTATATGACATTCTCAAAAAAGATAAAACTATAGTGATGTAGACTAGATCCATGGTTGTCAAGAATTAGGGGTGAAGAACAGGGAGTTCTTTGGGGGTGATGAGACTATGTCTTTTTGTTTTTGTTTTTTGTACGAGAGGAAGGAAGGGAGAGGAGGAGAAGGCATTTTTATTTATTTGTCTATTTATTTTGGTTTTCCCTTGCTCACACACCCAAGTTTTTGGGCCTTATATGATCCATGGGCCATTCATTGGCTTATCATCTAAGCCACCAGGGTACACCACGATATCTTGATTGTTTGGTGGTTGTATAAATCTCTACACCCGAAAAATTCATGAAGTGGCACATACAAAGTCAATAAATAAATAAAAGAGGCTGTTTTTCTTTTTCTTCTTTTAAAGACATGTTTAAGAATATAGCATAAATTGAGGAGTCTCCCAATTGTCCATTCAGGAGAATGGGTATATAAATTGTGGTATGTTCACTCTATGAAACACAACCCAGTGCTGAAAAAGAACAAACTATTGGTGCGTGCAACTAGCATGGCTGAATCTCACAAAATAATTAGTGGAAGAGGCCAGATACACAAGAGAATCATACATGCATTGCAGAATTCCATTTATATAATGTTCAAAAACATGCAAAATTAATCTAAGATGACACACAGTCAGCCCATGGAAGAGGCTCACAGGGTGCTAGAAATCAGTTCTATCTTGATCAGCATGGTGGCTTTGTGAACATAGTCATTTGTAAAAGCTCATTAAAGTTGTAAACTTAAGATTTGTACTTTCATTTGTATAAATAATACCATTGTGTTTTAAAATGTTAAAAAATGTAAATGATAAAAATATCTAAATGATATAATTTGCATATGTCTAGGCAGTGTTACACTGGTGTGAAACTTCACCTTCAGCTGTGGGTTCCTATCTCTACTCAACAAACAGGGACAGGGCACTGTGCTAGGCTCTGGGGACACAGGAGACAAAGGAGACAAAGACAGCTCCCTGCCCTACGTAAATATTTGCCAGAGATAACAAGGAGAATGATGCTACTTGGAATTCATCAAATTCAGGATTAGATTTTGTCCTGCTTGGTGAGACTACAGCTGCCTGAGAATAAATAACCATTTTCCTCAAGAGGAGAGGTTTTTTAAAGTACTTACAATGGCACTGTGGGACTAGAAGGGGATTAGATTTTACTTACTACTGACCACTTCTAAAGGAAAAAATTTGTATAGACTGTAAAAAATCACTATCTGAATTCCCGACCAGAATAATCACAGGAGCCATTGCGTACTATTCAGTCTGAGAGAATTTCCCAGGACATTGTTCTTTCTTTTCGTCCACATGTTAACATGTTTTTTGATGCTTGCTTAGTCTCATGTTTCTCACAAGTTTCCTAATAAAAATCTAAGTCTGTCCCTGGATCAAAGAACATTTCTAAAACTTGACTCATTTATTTGAGGAGGTTATTTATATATGTTAGATTTAAATGATGTCCTGACTGATTTTTACATCACCCTTTTTCCAAGATCCCAAATACTATCAACCTATTCATATAATGCCAAATATCATCTCAAACAGAAAGAAAATGAAACAGTTATCTATTTTAAATGATATCAAAAGCACACTGTTTGAGAAATTGGCTACTGTTGGAAAAGGATACTTGCTACATATATTTTCCTAATATTAACACATTGATTCCACAAAGATGTGTCGATCATCTTTTTCAATTTAGCTCACTTTTACTAACCAAGTGGGATGCACTGTAATAGATGAAACACTGTAAAAGATAAGTCACAGTTTTTGCCTTCAGGAGTTTAAAATATGACAGGAATGAAGGATCTATAGCTGTGGCAATTACAAGAATTAAATAAAGGACACATGACTATATAAGAATTTTTGAAAAATTCCTCCCAGTACACATGAGAATATTTAAAAGCTATTGCAGTGGGTATATTATGCTGTCTTTTTGGTAAAAAGGAGGAAAAATATTTGTATTTTCTTACATATACTTAAACTCTGGAAAGATTCATGAAAAACAAAAACAGGTTATCACAGGGGCATGAGCATGAATGAGGCAAATGGGAAGGAGAGTTTTCACTGAGTACCACCTTATACTTGGAAACCTTGTGAAATGTACACTATCTGTTTGAGAATATACCCAGAATTTTTAAATTTATTTTTTATTGTAGTAATTATTCTATACATTAAAATAATTTCCTATGTATAGATACCTCATTCTTTAGATATATTTCAACACCAAATCACCAAGTGTTCTTCTCCATTGTCCAGTGGGCTCCACCACCATTTGCCCCCACCCATCCCATTCCTTTTTGGTTACCTCAGTTCTGTCTCAAGTGTCCAAGGATTGGTTTTGTTTCATCTGTTCCTTAGTTTTGTCTATTCACATTCCACCTAAGAGCGAGGTCATCTGGTATCTGTGTTTCTTCTTTTGACTTGTTTCACTGAGCATAATCCCCTCTAGTTCAAATGACACTTGTATCTCCTCTACGGGCTGTGTAGTATTCCATTGTATATATGTACCCCATCTTTATCCATTCATCTGATGTTGAGCACTTAGGTAATTTCCAGTTCTTAGTTATTGTGAATAGGGCTCCAGTAAACATGGGGATACATACATCTCTGAGGATGGATGCTTTTGTATCTTTTGTAGACCCAGAATTTTAACCATGTTTGTTGACACACAGACACAACAATGAGCACCATGAAGAAATTTAGACTCATACTTCCCCAGAAATTGGAGCTACAACATGGAGGGCGCTGAGGGAATCACCAGGGTTGGTCAGGAGGCAGAGGGAGAAAAGAGGAAAAGATGGGAAGAGGCTTTATTGTGGGCTCCAAGGGAGGGAATGGGTGAAGCAGGGCAAGAAGATTTAAGATTGGCCAGTTTGGATAGTCTAAGGGCTCTAGGACATAGGGACTAGTCTTAGTTTCCCGATACCTGGTCTAAGGGCAAAGCGGGTGGTTGGGGTTCATACCCTCAGTCGGTGGCTTGCGTCTGAATATTAAACTTTCAAGTGAGTCATTTATTCACTATAGGAATTGACTATCCGTGGCATGGGTGGTATCTAGGACCCAAAAAGGGCCCAATTTGTCAAAGCATCAATAAATATAGAAGAAAAAAGCAAAAAAAAAGCCCACAACTATTATAATGCTGCATGTAAAGTGCTTAAATATTAAGCAAAGAATGAATTACTCCCTTTGGGGGTGGTTGCCTGACTTACAGCTCTACCTTCTCTGATGAATCTCAGTGGCCAGGTCTTCAATGTTACATAGCTGCAGGGATATGATTTGTTGGTCAAGAATAGGACTAAATTGGACCAATGAGATTCTCATTCCTGAAAATTCGATATTTGGAACATAGGAATTAGCCAAAAAAAATTTCAGGAGCAGAGTTCCTTCAAGGGTAATAACAATTATTTTCCATACTTGACTGTTTAATATGGTAGCCACTAGCAACATGTGGCTCTTAAGCCCTTGAAATGCAGTTAATATGAATTGAGATATAGTGTAAGTGTACATTACATAATAGCTTTTGAAGACAGCACTGAAAAAAAAAACAAAACAACCCAAAATATAAAATTAATTAATTATATGTTGGAAGGATAATGTTTTCTTTCTTTCTTTTTTTTTTTTTTTGTAAGGAAAGTGTAGCCAGGAATGAAAGCAAGCATGCAGGAGAGAGAGGAGGAAGAAGCACTCCATTCTACTTCTATTCAGCTGTTCATATTAGTCGCCTTCCTCCTGAAACAGTGACTCGAACCCAGGTTAGGTGGCCTGTGGCTTTGAGAAGTGATTGACTCAACTGGTGCTCCAGCAGGGTGCACCAGGATATTTTCATTATATCAAGATGACACATACACTGACATAAACCGCAATACGGGATTTGAAAGCCGGAGGTCAGTCCCATTGCAGAAAAAGTATAGATAGAAGTTACTTGGTAACAGCAAAAGTCAGAAAATAATAAGTACAGCACACTTTCCCCAAAGGAGTGTTGCATTTTGGGGTACTAAAGCCAATAGTCTCCTGTTTGCAACTGCAGGAAAGGATTATATATAGGCTATTGATGGTGTCTTCACTGGACACTCGGGGTTGAAGTCTTGAGACACACTACTCAGGTCTTTTATCTCCAGGATGGGATAAAGAAAGAATCTAGCTTCCTCCATGGAAAAGGATCAGGAGAGTTCCAGAACCTTAGCCCTTCCCAAATGCTTAGCCCTGTCTATACTTAACACTTAGCCCCACAACCGTTAGCTTTGCAGCCAGGACTTCCATTTTTACACAATGCCCTGGAGGTCCAACTCACCTTCACACCTCATCTTTTGCACTTCAGTCTCAGAAAAGCTCTGCACATTCCTTGTTCTGTTCTCTCCCCTCCACACCCAACCGCAGACTCATAAACCTTTCATCTACTGTGCAGCAGCAAAAGTCCCCGTGTCCTCAACTTCTCTGAACAGCTGTCCCCTTCCTGATCCAGTAGAAATCTGACTTTCCCCTGAGGGTATTGTCCCTGTAACTTTCTCAAATGTTCCAGCTAATTCTCCCACAACAGGCAAGAGGTGAGGTACATATCTGCCTAGCTTCATGGCTGCTTCCAGGTCATTGTCCCTCTCTTTTCTCCAAACCTCAGCTTTAGATATAATCCATCAGCACTCTTTTCTTTCACTGACTCTTCGGACATTATCTTCTTGGTTTTCATTCTAGTATATTGGCCATTTTTAACTCAGTCTCTTTTGCTGGTTTGTCATCTTCTCTTCAACCACTTCATAGTGAAGTGTGTGAGGACTTTATCCTTGGTCTCTATTTATATTTATTTCATTAGTTTATATCCTACAATCACATGACTTCAAATTCCATGTGTATAATAACTTCCAAATTTATATATACAATTTATATATACAAACAAGCCCCAAATTTCAGACTTTTGTATTTGAGTAACGACATCTGCACTTTCATATCTAGTATACATCTCACACTTACATGTGCAAATTTATAGAGAAATGTATAGAGATATACAGATTATTTATATATCACAAGTCTTGCAAAACAGTGACTGGCACTGAGAGGCACCAAATAACTCTTTGTTGAATGAATGAATGATTGAATGAAGATGGAACTGAATGAGAAATTACTAGATAATTTTTATTTTTAGAATCAATCTATCAGTGAGGCTAGGGAGAAAAAAGGGGATGAAGAAAGACTCCTGGTTGTGAGCAGTGTCAATCTTGATTGGCTGAAGAGAATTTAAAGGAATTTGAGAACGGTGTGCCATTGTGATCCAGCAGATAAGTCCACTGGGGCACAGTCCACATATATGCCAGGGTCCTGGGTTCATTCAGGGGCAACAGCCAAGATGAGTAACTAAATAAAAATAAATAAAATACTTCTTCCTCCTCTCTCTACCTTCCTGCCTGCCTGTTCACCTTCATTCTTGTCTTCACCTTTCCTTTGAAAAATAAAATAAAATAGTTTGAGTGTAGGTTAAAATAGTTTACTAACCATGAGCCTATGTCATGAATAGAATTCCTGATGTCTTCTATTATGTTCTAACCCCACTTCTCTTATATATTTCTTCTATAAATAACGCCAGAAAGAAGTCATTTAATTCAAAGATTGAAATAGTGATAACAGAGGAAGTAGAAGAGGAGGAGGAAACTGTAAATGACCTATACAAATAACCATAGAGCCACAGGAAAAAGAAAGGTAAATGAAGAGACCTCCCCAGAAAAAAATGTTGTCCAGGAATAGAAGGATATGTGACCCACTGCCATGATTTGTAACACTCAATGAAGAAATCTCCTCTACAAAATAAAACACAAATTAGAGCTTACAAGAGAATGAGGACACTACTATGATAGAATGAAAAAATTAAAGAAACTACATCAGCAAAATAGTAGACCAGGAAACCATGCTTCAAGACTCTTATTTCTTACTTCAAGATTCTTGTTCACTCACAGAAACGGTGAAAAAAACACCAGAAGCTGTCTGGATAAATATTGTAGGAACTCTAGAAAACAACCAAAGATTTACAGCAACCAAGCAAACACACAATTAAAAAAAACAAAAACAAGTCATTCTCTAAATGGGAAAGTTTTGTGGCATTTTTACTTGCCCTGCCCCATTCTCTTCCCAGTGTGATGTGGTCTTGCTCTTCAGTACTAACCTGGATTGCAGCTGCCTCCCTCAAACCAAAGGGAACAGACCAGATCTTATTTGCAAATTATTGTTTACATCTGTTCTAACCTAGCTGATGGATACCTAAATAAATGACTCCCTCATCGCTGTCTCACTGAACTCAAAATATAGGCAAGGAAAAATGCAGGTACTGATCATAAAAGTTACAAAGATTTTATAAACCAACAGATATCTAGGGCAAGAAGTTACAGGAAGAGACAAAGTATAGTCAACCTAAGGCCCAGAGAAGAAGCTGGAGTGAAAAATGTTCCCTAATTTGCAAAATTAAGATACCGAAAAACAACCACACATACAGAAATTTAGAAAATTCACGTGCCCTGGTGGAGTAGCAGTTAGGTCAATCACCTCCAAAGGAGTGCAAGACACATATCCTTGATTTTGGGTCCAGGGAGAAACAACCAGTGTGACTACTAAATAAAAATAAAATAAAATGCCTCTTTCTCTCAGTGTTCCTGCCTGCCTGCCCCATTTCATTCCTGCCTGCACTTTTCCTTTAAAAAAAAAAAAAAGTAATTTAGAAAGTCATGTGCACGCACAAATCAGACAAAAACTCAGAACATATTTGACAAGATTTTAAGATTTTATGATAATTCCTAGGCTTAGAGCAAGCTACACAATCAGTGAAGAACTGCTCTAACACAAAGCTAGCGAAGACTAGCATGGATGGTTGTTCAATCTTTTTAGTTTTTTGGATGGAAGGAGGAGTTTTTTGGGTTTTTTTTTTTTTTGCCTGTTTCAGTACTGACATTGAAGACGATCTCTGTCAAAACATTACCTGAAAATGTGCTCATGAAACAGAGATTTCAGTGAGCACATACAACAAGGAATAGTCTTTGAAAAAATAGTTTGGAAGTCTCAAAACAAATGGACTATTTTGGCTGCAACGTAAATAAAAGAATCAAATCCTGGAGCAGGATAGAATGTTATATCCACCATAATAAATAGTAATCAAATGTCCAATGTCAATAAAAAAGAAATACAAAGCATACAAAGAAACTAGAAAATATGACTCCTTGAATAAGTTATATTGACAGAAATCTTCCTTAAAAAAAACCGAAACATCAGACTTAGTAGATAAGATTTTAAAGCAACTATCTTACAAATACTCAAAGAACTAAGGGAAAACATGGGCCAAGAGCTAAAGGAAATTAGAAAAATGATACATCTACAAAAATGTATCAACAAAAATGTTATACAAAGAAGTCAAACAGAATATCTGGAGCTAAAAAATGCAATAACTAACAAGAAAATTTCACTAGAGGAGTTAAATCGCAGATTTGAGGGAGCAGAAGAAATAATCAGTGACTTGAAGACAGGACCATGTAAATTATTGAGTCTTTTGACAGAATGAAAAATAGTCAAAGAAAGAACAGTCTATGAGACTTCTGTAATACCATCAAGTGAACTAAGGTACACATTATAGGAGTCCCTGAAGAAGAAGTGAGAGATAATGAGGCAGAAATGTGATTTGATGAAATAATGGCTGAAAAATCCCCAAATTTAGTGAAATATGTGAATCTACATATTCAACAAATTAAATGGACTTCAACTAGGATAAACCCCAAACACCCGCACTAAGACACTTTATACTCAAACTGTGGAAAGGCAGAGAATAGAAAAGAATCTTAAAAGCATCAAAATAGAAGTAAATATCAATATAAAGGGATTCTAAGTAATATTATCAGTCAATTTTTCATTAGAAGTCTTGTGGGTCAGCAGCCAGCAGGATAATAAATTTAAAGTGCTAAAAATACAAACCAATACTTCTATATCTGGCAACAGTATCCATTAAAATAAGGGCAAAAATAAGACATTCCCATATCTTCAAAAACTGAGGAAGTTCATTACATCTATACCTACCCTACAAAATACTGAAAGAAATTCTTCAGGTTGAAATTAAAGAACACTGAAGAATAATTTGAAGCCATATGAAAATACAAAGATCACCAGTAAAGGTCATATATGAAAAAAACAAGATTATACTGTAGTAGTATATATTTTATAATTATACTAGATTATAGTATTTTCCATTTTATCATTAAAATATTTTTTGCAATTCCACTCTTTGTTTTCTACTGAATTTAAAACATAGTTTCAAACACAGTGCATAAAAATAACTATGCATAAACTATGCATAAAATAGTTATAGATTCATGTTAGTGGGCACACAATTGCATAAAAATGTAATTTGTGGCATCAAGAACATAAGTAAAGGATATGGATCTTGACAGGAGTAAATTTTTGTGTGTAACTGAAGTTAAGTTGGTATCAATTAAAATTAGTTAGAATTTTAAGATGTTGTGGTATCCTTCCCAGGATACCACAAAAAATATTTATAGAATATACAGCAAAGCAAATGAAAAAGAAATAAACATGCAACTACAGAAAATAAATTAAATACAAAAGAAAGTAGTAATAAAAAAATTAAAGCTATAAAACCTTTTACCACTTCTATTAAATATAGTACTGGAACTCCTAGTCAGAGTCATTGAGAAAGAAAGAGAAATAAAATGATCTCAATTGGAAAGTAATAAGTAAAATGATCTCTATTCACAGATAACATAGTCTTATATGTAGAAAACCTTAGATATACCAAACACAACAAAACAGAATTATAAAGTCAGTTAAATTCGCTTCTATACATAAACACTGAGCAAGATAGGAAAATTAAGAAAACAATTCCACTTACTATAGTGTCAACAATAATAAAATACTTAGGAATGAATTGAACAAAGATGGAGAAAGACATATACACTGAGAACTTAGAACATTGACTGCCCACCCTGTGACTCCTATGCTAAGCCAGTGGCTGGGGCCTAGATCACGTAAAGCCCAAGGACTCAGGTTCATGACCAGGCAGGTAGTGGTGGTGGTGGGGACCCAAAACAAATAAATGAAGGTGTTTCCTTCTCCCCTGTTGTTCTCCCTTCCCTACCTTCCTTCCTTCCTTCCTTCCTTCCTTCCTTCCTTCCTTCCTTCTTTCCTTTCTTTGTTCCTATGTGTCTTCCTCCTCTTCCTTTTTCTTAAAAAAATTAGTATAAAAAACTCTTACAACAGTGCCTAAAATATTATAACAAACATAAATAAAAGGAAACATTTTATCTCCTGTTATGAATTAAAAGACATAATATTGTTAAGATGAAAATATCACCCAAAGTGATTATTAGTCTGTGCAATCTCTATCAAAATCCAAATGGCAATTGTTTTGCAGAAATAGAAAAATGAATCTTAACGTACATACGGAATTTTAAAGGACCACCAATAGACCAAATAATTATGAAAAAGAACAAAGTTAAAGTATACATATGCTCTGATTTCAAAACTTACTATAAACCTATAGTAATCAAAACAGTGTAACACAGGAGAGACATAAAGACTAATGAATGGAATAGAATGGAAATCCCAGAAGTAATTGCTCACAATGTCATCAATAATTTTCAACAAGAATGTCAAGATCACAATAATACTGGGAAAATGGGAGAAAGAATAGTCTTTCCAACAAATGATTCTGAGAAAATGAGCTATCCATAGGCAAAAGAAAGAAGCTGTAACACTACTCTATATCATACACAAAATTAAACAGAAATGAATTAAAGACCTAAGCAAAAGAACTAAAATTATAAAAATTTTTAGAAAAAATAGGAGAATAGCTTCATGACAGTGGAATTTTTGGTGATGATATCTTGGATATGATTTTTTTAAAAAAGCAAAGGAAACAAAAGTATATGAAATGGATATTATCATAATTTAAAACATTTGTGCACCACAAAATGATATTCAACATCACTAGTCTTTAGGGAAATGTAAATCTAAACTGCAATGAAATACCACTTCAAACTTATTGGATGGTTATCATGAAAAGAAAATGAAAACTAACAAATGTAGGCAAGGATGTGTAGATGCAGAAACCCTCGTACACCATTGTGCATCACTGGTGATGTAGCCACTGTAGAGAAATGATGTAGACACTGTAGAGAACAATATTGTGGTTCCTCAAAAGGTATAGAATAACTGTATAATCCAGAAATACCACTTTTAGGTATAAACCTAGAATTGAAAGTAGGGAGTCAGGTAGATACTCTTGCATCAGTGTTCATAGCAGCATTATTCATAGCCAACAGGTGGCAAAAACCTAAATATTCATTGACAGATGAACAAATAAATAGCATATATACATATATGCCTAAAATGAAATATTCAGTCTCAAAAACAAATGAAATCCTGGTACATCCTACAGTGTGGATGAATCCTAAAAACACTACATTGTGTGAAAAAAGTCAGATGAAAAATGTCAAATGCCTTTTTATACGAGGTATCTAGAGTAGGCAAATTCATAGAGATGCAAAGTAGATGAGGACTCACCAGGGATTTGGCAGGAGGGAACAGTATTATTATCTATTAGGCACAAAGCTTCTGTTTGCGATGATGAAAAACTCTAGCAATAGGTGATGATCATGGCTGCTAAACAGCGTGAATGTATTTAATGCCACTACGTTGAACACGTCAAAATAGTTAAAATTATAAATGCATATTTTACCACAGGGAAAGGATGAAATATGAAAGAGTAGTTTTGAGAAAAGAAGTGGAGTTTCAAAAGAGCATCTCAGAAGTCAATGTCAAATGAAATTTTCAGAGTAGGGACTCTGAGTTCTGCTCTCAGGAGAATAGACACCCCTGATAATAAAATGAGAAGCCTCATGAACAGGGCTGAGAAAAGCAGGTAAAATGTAATTGGAAGAATTAAAAATTAAAATTAAAAAAGATTAGAAAGAATTAAAAAAGTTTAGAAAGAAAATGATAGATGTGAAAAGTAGGCAGAGAAAATCCAAACTACACATAATTGGTGTTTCTGTAGAACACAGTAGGAGCAAGAGAACATAAAATATAATTACAGATATCATTTAAGAAATACTCTAGAAATAAAAGAGGACATGAATATATCATGTCCAAGAAAAAAAATGACTCCCAAACATAACCTAGTAGCATTACTGGATTTAAAAGATAATGAAAGTACCATAGGTCTTCATTTAACATTGTCAATAGGTTCTTGGAAACTGTGACTTTAAGCAAAATGACTTAAAATGAAAGCTGTTTATTCATTCCACATTAGGCAGGATTTATTTTCTCCTCATCAATTTTAAAACAATATTATGTTGAAGAAAAAGATGTTATTGAAGTATATGCTATATGCTTTAGGCAAGCATGCAAAATAATTAGTTAAATTAAATGGAAAATTGGGTTGTTCTCAGTTCTATCAAATGTTTTCCACAGCTATCTGATATTAAAAGAGAAATGGGTGTGCCTTTGTGGCTCAGGCAGCTGAGACATAGTTGTGCAGACCACATACAGCCCATGGACCTGGGTTTGAGACCCAGGTCTGGCGTAAAACTAAAATGAACAACCAACTAAGTAAAGATACTTCTTTCTACTCTCCTTTCCTTCCTCTCTCTAAAAAAGTAAAAATAAAAATAAAAGACAGATGAACAAAATCTATAAAGTCCTCATGGAAAGGAAGTGGAACCCAAGAAATCTATACCCAGTCAAACTGTATTTTAGGTACAAAGTCAACACAAAAAGATTTTAAGTGTGCAATAATTCAAGGAATCTATATTTATGACCCTCTTAAAGATGCTAACAGGAGATAAAATCAGAAAAGGTGCTGAAAGAACCAGCACTGCCTATTGAATCTATCTAAATGTGGGACAAAGGAGAAAATAAATGTGAGAATCATGGTGATAGGACAGAATGAAAACACAATAAACTGGTCTTGAGGAAATGATATAACTAATACAAGTGGAGAAAGGGAGGAAAAACAGAAAGTAGGGTAAGTACACTGATTTTTCTCAATGTTTTCACCTTGATAGTAAGAAAATAAAGTTGATAGATCAAGCACAGAGGTCTAAATGCATGTCAAGTTAGAACTTTAAAGGTTAAAAACAGTATTTACTACAGCTGGTGGTAGAGAGAGAAGATTTATGCTGAGTCTTTTATGTTTATAGAAGGGAGTAAACAAAAAAAGACACAAGAAAAAGCAAAACAAAAACCAAAACACCCTCAGGAAAGAATGCAGGCTGTGACAAGAAGAATCTAACAGTGTTGCAAAAGCATGAAACAATCTCACTGACGGGTGTGGAAGAAAGGGTGCTGAGCTATTAGCTCTGGAAAATTGTGAAGTCTAAGACTAATAGGAAAGGAATTGCAAAAAAGCAAGGGAGAATAGTTGATAAACTCGTTTCCCATGAGGGAATGGATTATGATCCTGAAACTGCTCTATACCTGTGCTGAAACTGAACATTTCCATAAACAGATGGTGCGAACTACTTGTTGGAATGGGAATTTCGAGATAAACTAGGGTAGGAGATTACCATGATCCAGTAACAGATTAGAGTTGGAGAGCACAGTAATAACTCAAGTTTTACTCAGTTTAGATTCAGATGGTTATATGCATAGAAATAATTATACATGTCTGTTTATACATGGGTTAGCATACATGCTGCATGTATTTGTTCTGTAGCTGAGAGAAGCTAAAAGGAAATAACATCCTGGTGGCAACAGGTGCACAAAGAGCCCCGGTCTTATTTCCTAGTGTCATTCTTCAATTATAGGAGCAAGAGTTCCTTGGGAAAATGACTGGCTCTAGTATAGGCACAGGAAGCAGAGTAGGTGAAACTGGAGCATTTCGTAATGCCAGAATATAAGAAAGTATGAAAATTGAAAAGCTCACATTGATGGCATGAGTCAAAGGTTACAGCAGCCAACTAGAAGAGCTTCCAATGGCTAAAGTAGGAACCACTCAAGCAACAGAATAAATATTGCATTAGAACCCAAAATATAAAATAAAGTATCCATGAGTCCATACTGCTATACACCATTGAGTAAATTACTAAATGGAGAAAAGACAAATCTCCTGTGCACAATTCCAAATGTATTATGTAATTCCTCCATTGAGTTCACAGAGATCAATTTCAGTGCCAGAGGAACAACCATGTTGGACTTACAAGGAAAGTATCTATTGTCTCCCTACATGTCACCTTCCTAAAGGATCTTCAAGAGTGGTGTTGACAATGATTTTTTTCCTTACATGCTAATATTTAACTTCAGAACCTCAGTTTGAAGAGGATAGGACAATATTGTATTAACCACCTGTAGAGACCACTACTGGACCATACAACAGGCAGGGCTCCCTATTTGCTCTTTGAATAGTCATGACGGAGCCTTTATGGGGTCCCATGTGGTGTGATGCTTCTGCAACTGCGTGGTGCTGAGCTTGGAACATTTACATTAGTTGGTGCTAGTTCACCTGACACCCTCCACCTTCTTCCTAAACAAATTTCCCCCTCTCTGCTACTTTCTTTTTCAGCCCCACCCCATATAACCGAATTCATCATCTGATGTCTCCACCCTCGCTGATTACACTGATTCCTATCATCTATTCCACCTTAAAAAAAATTCCATTTTAATTCTATGCCTCCCTATTGATGTCTCCCATTGATGATTAATATTCCCCAGGACAGAAACCCTGCTCTTCTATAATAGCTGTAAGGACCTGGCCCTGATTCAAGCCTACATAACACAAGCGACATTATCTGCCCAGTGGCACAGGCATTTTCAAGTCCCACCCTTGTATGAGTGAAGGTGGAATGAGCATTGTGTGACCGTGTTCAAATACAGGTGATGACTGTACTTCCCTCCACTTAGTTTTCATTTCATTGTTCTTCTCCAAGCCCTTCATTTCTAACTGAACTTTTCTCTTAGGTAAAGCTAAAGGGGAGGGTGGAAGGTAATACGCTATTCTAAAGACTTTGGAACCACTGAGAGGTGTTTAAGGCTAGTTTCATATTTTAGTAAGTTCAGATAAGTCAGAAAGACAGGCATCATATGATTTCATTCATACGTAGCATATAGAGAAACCAAGCAAACAAATGAACTAAAACAAACAAAATTAGACTTTAAGTCAATAAAATCAAATTAGTGGTTGCAAGAAGGGAACGAGGAAGCGAGGGGCAAATTGGGTAGAAGGGATCAATCGTATGGTGAAGAAAGAATGGAAATGGTGGTGAGCTTAATGTATTGTATACAGAGACTGATTTATGACGTGCATGCCATAAATCTACATGTCATGAGGTGATGTTTCTTCAATAAAATTCCTTAGTAAAAGAAAAGAATAATGCAAACTTGGGGAAAAAAATGTTCAGTCTGATGGCAGTGTTTCTTGTTTCTGTCTCCCAGTAATTTTATATAGGAAGAATTATCCTTTAAGTAAGCAATTTCCAAGGGACTTCAAGGTCTGAAAACCACTAAACCAGGGTTGGGGATCCTGACTCCCCCAGGCTTCCAGTGCACCTGAGTTTGAACAGATTTGCTCCTGAGACTTCCAAGCCACCACCAGCCCCTTCTCCAGCTCCATCAGAACTGACATGGAAGGGACAGGAGCTGCGTATGGGGCCCCACTGTCCCTCTGAGAGAACAGTGGTCACTCTGGGCATATCTGGGCACAAACTGAGAGGGTGATGTGGGGGGATGTGATGTGAGGAAGTTGATGTGATCTCAGGATACCAATACCCGAAAAACAAAGGAAGATACATAGGGTCAGAAGTTCAGCCTAAAAATGCAAATTCTGGTAAATGAGTCATGCCTCTGAACATTTGGCCCATCCAGATAAACACAAGAATGAATATTGGTATAGCCTACTGGGATCAGTTTGAGGATCCCTGGGTCATTTCCAACAAAGCTTCATGGATAATAGTCATTCATGTTTTCTATGATATTCTTATAAAAAATAAAATGAAACAAAATAACTGATAATACTATGTAATTATGAAAAAAATTAAATCATACTAAACTTACTATGGTAATCATTTCACAATATAGGCAAATTAAGTCATTATATTGTACACCTAAAGCTTGTACAATGATGTCAATTATATCTGAATCAACCTGGGGAAAACCCCCAAAATATTAGGGCAGATTTAAATAGTAAATGTGTATTAAATGTCCTAATAACAAGTTTGTTTGTGTTTTTAATGAAAAATTGGAGTTTACTTCTCTGTCTGTAACTTTTTTATATCACATTTTCTGTTAAAAGTGTCTGCACAGAATTACAAATAAGTGTTTAAAAAATAATTTCTTCAATCCTTGACAGTCATCATGGAGAAAAAACTTTCTTGGTATAAGACATGATGATAAATGTAAAACTATTTTTTTTCAGTTCATAATTTTACGTAAGATTTTGTACAGAATTTGGTGATATACAGAGCTGTGAAAACAATGCCTACGTGTGCCTCTTGATTCATTTTCACAAATGCTCAGTACCGGGACCCCATCAAGAAACAGAATGATGCCAGCATCCTGGAAGCCCTATTCAGACCTTGTCCCACCAAATACTCTCCCTGCCCTCCCAATAGGGTAGCCACCATGCTGCCTCTCTCTTTGGAATTTATACAGAGGACTTGAACTTGTCTTTCGGTGCACACCTGTTTACAGTTCTGCAGGGCCAATATCCAGGGATGAAGCTGCTGGGTCTTGGGTTCGAATACATTGAGCTCCAGCTGATACAGTTAGTTCCAACTGACACTCCCACTAGGAGTACAGAATGTTGCAGTGGCTTCATGCCTTTGCCAACAGTGGTGTTGTGAGTTAAAGTCCCTTTTTTTTTTGAACAATTATTCACAAATTTATAGCAATTATATCTACAGGAACTAAAAGCTCTTTTCTTCCACTAACAAAGGTGATGTGAGATTTTTTCCTGATAAGGTGACTGAATTTTCAATTCAAAAGAACTGTCACACCAAGTATTTTGGAATAACTGAACTCTAGCATGGCTAGACATCTCCTGCTGCCACCAAATGGGATGTCACCAAAAGGCTCCTCTTCCCAGGGCAGAAAGGGGATGTTTGGCGGTTCACTGGCTGGGACAGTGACATACATTATCGCCAAACATATGACTTTCATGTAGTTGTGCTACTAGATAACAATCTCAACCAACAAGCCAAACAGGTGGCAGTTATACATTGTGCCCATAGTACAGAGGAGGAAACTGAGGTCCCAAAGGTAGGGGGTTGACCCCAAGTCACATAGCAAGTGAGAGACTGAGTGATGAGAAGTCTTGCCTTCCAGCAATGTTGCTGTAAAGATTTGCGCACAGAGACTCACTTCTGAGTATATCCCCCTGGAGGCTTCCAGGCTCTCCTATTCAAAGGGAGGATCGGAGGACCTACCTGAAAGTGATTCCAAAGGCAGCATAAATGAGCAGCTCTCTCTGAAGTCCATTTTCAGTGAGCATCCTTGCACCTAGCTCAGAATCTCCCAAGAATCTCTGTTGGTTTTTCTTTTCTCTTAATCCCTCTCTCCCTTTATTATCTGTGTCCAGTACTGTCTCTCAGCCCTGCCCCGCTTCTTTTCTCCCCTTCTTGTCTTACCCCCATCTCATATTTTCTAAGTAACTAAAATAATAAAATTGGAAGCTTCTAGATATAAATAATCTCATATCTATGAATTAAAGATATATGTAATACAGGTTTGTGGGGTTTTTTTTCCATTAGAGACATACTCAAATATGCCCTTGAACTTTTAAATCAGGTGAATTTAATCTTTCAGGTCTTTTGAAAACAAAACTAAAGAATAACCTGTAGCTTTCTGGCTGTGGACTCTGGGCCAGTTGCATATGTCTCTGTGTCTCAGTTTCCTCACCTGCAAAGGGATAATAACAGCATCTATTTCATAGAGTTGTTAGGAAGATGAAATAATTCAATACATGTAAATAGCACGAACCAATCTTTTTTTTTAATTGCAGCAACTTTGAATTTACACATTAAAATAAACTCATATGTATAGGTCCCCATATGTGCAGTTACCCCATTCCTCAGATATATGTCAACACATCCTGCCCTCTACCAGTTCACCAATGTTCTTCACCACTGTCCAGTGGGCTCCATCACCATTCCCCACTCACCCCAGTCCCATTCCCTATTGGTAACCTCAGTTTTATTGTAAGTATCCAAGGGTTGGTTTGGTTTTCTCTGTTCCTTTGTTTTGTCTATTCACATTCCAACTATGAGTGAGATCATTTGGTATCCATCTTTCTTCTTTTGGATTACTTCATTTAGCGTAATCCCCTCCAGAGCCATCCATGTTTATTCAAATGACAGAATTTAATCTCTTTTAAGGGCTGTGTAGTATTACACACACACACACACACACACACACACACACACACACACATATATATAATCACGTCATCTTTATCCATTTATTTGATGTTGGGCACTTACATAGTTTCCAGTTCCTAGATATTGTGAAAAAGGCTGAAATAAACATGGGGATGCATACATCTCTATGAATCGGTGTCTCTTTTTTTTACTCTTTTGAGTAAATACCCAGAAGTGGAATGGCAGGATCATGTGGGATTTCCATATTAAACTTTTTGACAAATCTACATACTGGTTTCCATAGGAGTTGCACCAATTTGCACTCTCACAATGTAAATTATTCCTTTTTATCCACATCCTTGCCAACATTTGTTGTTTCCAAACTTCTGGATAATAGCCAGTCTCTCAGGTGTAGGGTGATATTTCATTGCTGTTTTGATTTGCATTTCCCTGATAGCCAGGGTGTAGGAACATCTTTTCATGTGCCTGTTGGCCACCTGTATATCCTCTTCAGAAAAGTCTCTCCAATTCCTCTTCCCATGTTTTGATTGATTGCCTATTTTTCTACTATTGAGTGTTATGAGTTCTTCATATTTTGGATATTAAGCCCTTGTTGGAAATATGAAATGCAAATGTCTTCTCCCAGTTAGTAGGTTGCTTTTTTGTTTTGGTGATGTTTTGTTTCACTGTAAAGAAGCTTTTTAGTTTGATGTAGTCCCAGTTGTTTATTTCTATTATTTTTACCCTTGATGCTGGTGTTGAGTCCCCAAAAATCTCTTTAGGTTGATGTTATGGAATGTCTTTCCTATGTTGGTCTTCCAAGAATTTTGTGGTTTCTGGTCTTATGTTCAAGTCTCTAGTCCATTTTGAGTTAATTTTTGTGAATGTGTTAGAGAGTGATCTAGCTTCATTCTTTTGCATGTGACTGTCCTGTTAACCCAAAACCATTTATTGAAGAGATTTTCCTTTCTCTATCATATGCTTTTGGCTTCTATGTCATGGATTAACTGACTGTATGTGAGTGGGTCAGTTTCTGGTGATTCAGTTCTAGTCCATTGATCTGTGCTTCTGTTATTATGCCAGTACCACACCCATTTAATCACTATTGCTTTGTTGTATAGTTCAATGTCTGGGAGTATACGCACCTTTTTTGAAAACAGCATTTTTGAGTTAACAATTCATATACTATATAGTTCACCCCTCCAAAATGTATCATTCAGTGATTCAGTAGAGTTGTTCCTCCATCACCAAAATCTAATTCTAAGATTTTATTCCCCCAAAAGAAACCCATTAGCAGTCACTCCCTATCCCCCAAGCTCCCCAGCCCTTGGCAACTGCTAATCTATTTTCTGTCTCTACAGACTTGCTTATTCTGGACATTTTATATAAATGGAATCAGATAATACCTAGTATTTTGTGACTACCTTCTTTACTCAGATTGATATTTTCAAGATAACAAGCTTCTTGCATGCTGTAGTGTGTATCAGTACTTTATTTCTATTTCTCTTTAGTTTGTCTGTATATATGTATATAATTTTTCCCCCTTGGTGTTTAAAAATTTTTCCTAAAATTATTTTTCTAGCTTGAGAAATATTTTACAAATGAAATTGTATATATTTAGGGTGGACATTGTGATGATTTAATAGGCCTATATGCTGCATGCACATGGTGGAGCAACAGTTAGGTGAACTAGCTCCAAAGGAGCAAGCCACGTACCTCTGGATTCAAGTCCCAGGTCCAGGGGTAACAACCAGTGTGAACAACTGAATTAAACAAACAAAAAGGCTTCTTTCTCCTCTCTCTTTCTGCATATCTGCCTACCTGCCTTCAGTCCTGCCAGCACTTTTCCTTTACAAAAACCCCTATATACTATAAAATCATTACCATAATCAAACTTAATAAAGCATTTGTCACTTCACATAGTTAATTTAGTATGTGTTTATGTTGAGAACACTTAAGATCTATTTTATTAACAATGACATAAAACAGCATTATTAATGATAGTCTTCATGCTGTACATTAGATCTCTAGAACATACTCATTTTATAATTGAAATGGCCAACAGTCCTATGAAAAGTTGCTCAACATCACTAATTATTAGGAATGCAAATGAAAACTGCAATGAAATTTCATTTCATGTCTGTTAAGATGACTATCACCAAAAAGAATAGAGCTAAGTGTTGGCTACAATGTGGAGAAATGGGAACCCTTGTACATTGTTGGTAGGAATGCAAATTTATGGAGCCATTATAGAAAATATGGCAGTTTCTCAAAAAACATTGAAAAGAGACCAATCCTCTGATTCAGCAATCCCACTTCTGGGTAAATATTCGAAGAAAATGAAATCAGTCTCTTGAAGAGACAGTTACACTCCCATGTTCATTGCAGTGTTATTCACAATAGTTATATGGAAACAACCTAAGTGCTCATTGATGAATGGATTAGGAAAATAACATATATTAATATAGATATATGATATAATGTATATTATTATATACTTAACATATTACATTATTGTATTTTAATATAACATGGTAATATAATATATATAAATATATAGTAAATTATATTATGTATACATAAATATATAAATCCAGTCATAAAAAAGAAAGCAATCCTTACCATTTGTAATAACATGGTTGAACCTTGAATGCATTATGCTAAATGAAGTAAATCAGACACAGACAAATAGCTATGATCTCACTTATATGTGGAATCTAAAAATGTTGAGTTCATAGAGGCAGAGAATAGAATGGTGGTTTCCAGAAGCTGGGCAGCAGGAGACGCAGGATGGGAGATGCTGATGAGAGGATAAATAACTTCAAAATGTGTGTGGTGTCTGAATGTGAGTTTGATAATATTATGAGATTTTTTTGTACCCTCCTTGTGGATGAGGGGGGTCTCAATTTTAGGTTTTCTACTTTGTAGTAGTTTTACCTCATCTCTGAGATGATTTCCAGGGCATTTCTCACCCAGTCTCCAATGGTTGAACAGGTCTCTTCCAGTTAGCTGTCATCAGTGTAAATTCACCACTGAGAGAAAGACAGTGAGGGATTTGAGACCAGCCCACACCTGATTTCTAGGAGAGTTGCTGGAAGTTTCTGGATGAGAACCTGGTCTTGAATCTTCTCCTGTGTTGGATGATACTGATGCTGGTGCAATAGATCTGCTTGCTTTAACTTTGTTGTCTTAGTCTGCCTGGGCAGCTACAGCAGAAATACAATATATTGTGTAGCTTAAAGAACAGAGATTTATTTCTCATAGTTCTGGAGACTGGAAAGACTGAGATCATGGTGTTAGCGTGATCAAGCTCTAGTGATGGTGTCTTCTTACTGTGTCCTATGAGGGGACTAAAACCGAACACCCGAAGTCTCTCAGAATTGGTCTCTACTACATGCCCCACTCTGGCATGAAGAACAAAGGGTGGTGGAAGACAGCCCCAGAGGCAAGCAGTTCAGATCTCCAGTTGTCTAAATCTTTAGCCCTTCCCTTAATCAAAGAAGCCATCTACTATTCCCTGGGCCACACCCTTCTCCTAATCCAGAAATTATCTTCTGTCCCAATTCTCCAGAAGAATGCAGAAAGGGGAGTTATTTATTTTTACTTTTAGAGTAAGGATGTCATTCCTCCTTGCCACGTGGTGACCCTCTCCCCTCTCTCCTGAGACCGTAGGTTTCCTCTCCATGCCTCAGCTCAGCATATAAATGTGGGTTGGCCTCAGAAACCTCAGAATTTACTGCAATATAAATTCTTCATACATGTTATTAAATTTGGATTTTTCTCTTACTAATTGTGACTAATGTTAACTTGTTCATTTATCCAGCCTGTGAAGAACCTCAGAGAAATGGGGGAATTTTTCCTTTGAGCCCCATACCTAGATGAAGCAAGCTCTAGGCTCTTTTTTATCTAAAAGAATGCTAGTCCCATTATGGGAGCTCCACCCTCATGATCTCATCAAGAAGAATTACCTCTCAAAGGTCGCACCTCTTAATACCATTCCACTGGGGGTTATACTTTGAATTTAAAGATTGGGAGTGGGTAACACAAACATACAGTGCATAACAATTGCTAACTGTCAACTGTCTCCTATCTTTTTCTTTGTGATTCTTTGATATACCAGTCGAGCTTCCTCCCAGGCAGTGAGTTGCTTAAGGAATAGAAGACTACATCGAATCCACTGCTGCTGATGTAGACAATCAAAGTTTCTTCAAAGAAGGTTATCATCAACACCAGAAAAGAGCCAGTAACAAGTGTGATGTTTCCTTTTTGGAAATGTACTCATTTGTAGAAATTTCAAGTTGATTCAGATAATCACTTTTATTTTCATTGTACACACTTAAAATGAACTTAGACTAGATGAAAATTATTATTATTAGCTTCTAGAAATTCTTTTATTTTCTCTTTTTTGATAAAAATAATGTACACAATAGATACAACAAATACTTCATATACTATACAGAAATTACAGCATATACACACTGATAAGAGGTAATTGATGCCCAGTCCTGAGTTGGGGCTGTAATCAAGGGTGGTGAGAACTGAAATGAATTGGAGGGAACACAACAAGTCTGAAGGGGCAGCTGCTATCTAGCCATCAGTGCCACATGAGAATGTGGGTACAAAGATCCTCAAGCCCTCCCTCTCCCAGATTGATTAGAAATTATTTTAATGGGGAAAATAGTTGCTTTTCAGTATTTGATAATCCAGGATCTTGCTCTCAGAACTCTGTCTTTTATTTATTTATTTATTTATGTATGTATGTACCTCTACATTTATTGTAGTATTATTTACAATAACTAAGACAATAACCCAAATGTCCATCTATGGATGAATGGTCATGGAAGATGTAGTATACAAGCACATTGGAACACTACTCAACCATAAAAAGGTGAAACTGTTCCATTCATAACACAGAACCCTGTCATTTATGTGATAATAATCACATGAAACATTCTTCTTAGGTTTATAAAGATTCAAATGGATAATCCACTTCTTTATTGGGTACTGTTAACACATAAAGGATTTTTTTCTAAGTAGACTAAAAATACTTTAGATACATTGAAAAATTAGTCATACTCTAACTGACATAAATTCTATGGCATGTAACTCTACTACTGCACACAAATAGGGAAAAATTATTTAGACTCTACCTTAAGTAAAAAAAAAAAAAAAACCTAATATACCTTTCTTTCTTTAGGAAATATGCAGTGAATTAAATTGTTTCTAATTTCAAGGTCTGTTTAGGCAGGACTCCTGCTTTAAAATTCAATGCTACACCTTCCTCTGAGGAAAATATTTCAGACCAAATGATATTGAAAAAAGGTATTTAAAATGTTTTACTACATTTCTTAGGAGTAACATTTATCTCATGCCATTCCAGTAGAGACTGGAATAGTAAAGGGCTAGAGAGGAATGTTAGATAAGTCCTAGGGTGAGGGTAACCAAGATCTAGCCCTAATCACTATCTTCCAGTTTTTCCACAGGAAGCAGCTTGTTCTCTGAACTCTAGCGGGAAAGAATGACTTTATGATAATACCTCTTCATTGACTGCTCTATCAGATACTCCAGTTTCTGGAAAGTCAAAACAATTTCTACCCTGGGGAGAAACGAAAAAATGACACCCTGCACAGTCCCTTAAGCTATTTTCGACATATATACTTCACTCTGTCATTTACAGTCCTAGTGATGTGGGCATCAGGAATCCTGTCTTACTCATGGGTATTTAAGTTTCCAAAGGCATAAAGTAGGGTTATCATGCATCCTGGCTTGACAAGGTTCATTCCAGTTTACTTACGGAGACCCACCCTTTGGTTCCAGAGCCTGAACCCTCCTCTCTGTCCCCCACATTCCCCATGGTGATACTCCCAACGGTTCTGCTTTCAACTCTGAAAATTATGTTGTCTATATAAAAGTGAGCTCAAGGATGACACAAGAAACAAGGTGACCAAGGTTTTTCCTACCAGGAGGCAGGTAGGTGTTGCTGCCCAGTAAGCAAGTTCTTTAGCTATTAGGTTTTTCAATTTTAAGAAAAATCAAAGGCTGGTTGGCAACTTCACAGCACCAAGGTGAAAGCAGGGTACAGGGTGGGGGAGAAGGTAAGCTACCCCAGGGAGAGTTCCCCGCACCCCTATCAAGACGCCCCTTTCAGCTGGGAGGGGCTTAAAATGAGGAGGCTCAGGCAAGGCACCCCAAAACCCAGGCAACACCCCAATTTGAGGCCTAGGCTTCCTAGAATTTGAATAGGTGCTCAACCTCTGCCGCCTGCATGGTACAGAGGGGGGCGCCCGCGGCTCCAGCTCACAGCTGAGCAACGGCAGCGCTCGATTCTTGATTGCTCGCGCCTGGCTGTGGCGGGCTGCGCACGCGCGTTTGAGACTCTGAGCTCGAAGAGTCGAGCCTGGTGGGCACCGGTGGCTGCGCGCGCTAGGTGGTGGCCGAGGGGCCTTGGTCGGGGTGGGCGGCCTTGGCGCCGGCGCGGGGATGTCGAGGAGCTCGAAGGCGGTGCTGGGCCTTTCCGTGCTGCTGACGACGGCCACCGTGGCCGGCGTGCATCTGAAGCAGCGGCTGGACCAACAGGTCGGTGTCACGTGACCGTTCCTTCCGGGGCCCGTGCGGCGGCGGCCTAGACCGTGTGGCCTCTGAACGCGTGCGTCCCGGCAGCCTCTGTCCCTCCCTTCTCTCTTCCGCGGCGCGCAGCCCAGTACCCTCAGGAATTCTCAGTCGCGCTCCCACTGCGGCCTGGTGCGTCCAGAGGCTCAGCGTGACCCGCTGCTGGCTGGGGGCGGGAGCCCGGCCTCGGAGGACGCGCACCCGGAGGTGGTCTGCGGCCCACCTTTAGGTCACCCCCAGCCCACGGGGAGACGAGCCCTATACATCTCACTTGGGTCGCTAGACTGTAGAGGCAAAGCAGCGGTTTCCTTGGTCGTTCAGCAAGTCACTGGCTTCTGCCTTACTCTCAGACCCGAGGTTGGGGCTCAACCCTAATGTGCTTAAGCGCTAATGAGAGTTATAAAAGATAAAAGTGATAATGAACGCTTCCCGGTACCTTGCTTCTGGCCTAGATAATTTGGCGAGACACATGTTTATTTTATTTTTTTAAACTGAGTATTTGCTATGAAAACTAGATTTGGGAACCCATGAAAATACCCACCTCCAAGTTTTCTCTTCTCGGCACTCTGGTTCCTGGAAATACTTGTGAGTTTCGGATCAGTGGAATGACCGTCCATCTATCCCCCTTAGTTCATATATTCTTATTCAAGTTTAATGACTGATTATTGTGCCAGACTCCACACCAGGCTCTTCGGGAAACAAAGATAAGGAAGCACAGCCTAGCAGTGATTCGTAACAGTGATAAAAATTATTCACAACTATGCCGAACGTAACAAAGTGTGACTCTAGGTGCCGAGGATGGAAATAGTAAATTGAATACGTCAAGAGTAAACTGTCTTTCCTTACACTGGACTGTGTGCCGGGTTTACAGAGATGAAGCACATAAGATTTTTGTCCTTTATGTTCACCATCGGTGGAAACCAGGAGCAGAAGTATGTGATGGCTCATGAGTTTTGGGGAAGGAGGACTAATGATGAAAGGTCAAGGAAGATATTGTAGATTAGGAATTAACTGGTTTTTTAGGTGCGCCCCGGTAGAGTAGTGGTTAGGTTAATCACCTCTGAGTCCGAGGTCCTGGGGGAACAACCAGTGTGAACAACTAAATGAAAAAATAAAATAAGGTGCTTTTTCCTCCTCTCTCTTCCTGCCTGCCTCTGCTTGCCTTCATTCCTTTTCTTAAAAACAAAAAACAACCGTACGAGTTTTAAGGAGGTAAATTTTTGGAATAGAAGCAGGAGACTTCTCTAAGAAGAAAAAGGAAAGGTTGGTGTGATTCAGAAAACAATTGAGGTGATAGGTGAGAAGGTAGGAGTGGGAACTTGGCTCTGAACCCTATCTGTAAGTCTGATGTTCTTGGGAATTTTTCACAATAGACTGGGCCCCACTCCAGAATTTGTAAATCATGATATCTTGAAGATGGATATCTGGCTTAGGTATGTTTAAAAGCCATCCAGGGTATTTGTAACAGACACCCAGGGTTGATAGCAAACTATTAGAGAATGGAAAAGCAAAACGATTTAGATATTTGGGGTGTGTCCTGTTGGCTAACTGGGTTAATCCACTGCTGCACAGTCCACATACATCCCAGGGTTCTTGGTTCAAGACCAGGGGCCAGGGAAAACCACCAAGATAAACAGCTAAATAAAATAAACTGCTTCTTCCTTCTCTTTCTTCCTGCCTGCCTGCCTTCATTCCTGCTTGCATCTTTCTTTAAAAACGAAAAAGGATTTAGAGATTTGGAAGTCTGAGATGAAGAAAAGATTGACCAGATAACCTGTTTATTTTGCATCCATCATTGATTGTAGACATACTTCCTAGCAGTGGGAAAGAGTGAAATAAATGATTAACATAGTAGGTGTATGACAAGGTTCAAGGAAACAAATAAAATAATGATACCGCTAGGCTCTACTCCCATTAATTTTATCTCACAAGGCGTCTGTTAAACGCATTTTATTTTGTTGCCTATAAAATGTTAATTATTAATAATGGGCACACCCTGGTGTCTATTTGGTGTGGTCAGCTGCCTCCACAGGAGTCCAAGCGTGTGTGTATGCGAACAACCAGTGTGAACAACTAAATAAAAATACTTCTTTCTTCTTTCTCTTCCTGCCTACCTGCATACTTGCCTTCATTCCTGCCTGTATCTTTCCTTTTAAAAAAAAAAAGATGACTGAATTGATGCTTTGAAAAGTCTTAGCTTAGGTGCCAGGTCCACATTCTGGAATTTTCTGTCTTTCGTGCGTATCCAAATAACTTAACCATTGATGAGCTTTTATTTTTTCCTTTGGTAGTAACATTTTTGTTCTCCCTTTTATGTAATTGATTTGTAATTCTGTATAATTTTCACTTTTTACATACTAGAAGAAGCCAGGTTCTTTATTGCATCCCTACAGTTTGTTCAAATTTTAGTAATACTTTTTTTGTTTGATGTTTATTTTTCAGCTAGGATCATTGCTAGTAGCAAAATAGTTCATAGAGTTGTAATAGTAACTCATCAGATTTTGAAAGCATTATATATCAAGCTTTTTTAAAAATTCAGCATGATTGCAGTCTTGTTATTTCCCGTTCACTTTTCTATACTAAATATTCAAGAATTTCTTTTAATATGGTGTGTAGTCATTTCAGTTTTAACAGCACACTAATTTGATGGTTTATTGCATTTTACATTTGTACAGATAGTTAAAAGTAATGGGGTTTTGGAATCTGAAATTTCAAGTGAATTTTGGTAACACTTTTGAATTGGAACAGCACAAGGATGGAAGTACTTGTTCAGGGTGTTACTGAAATCCTTTTCTTATGCTTTTAGAGGCTTCATGACGGAGTAATCAGAGACATTGAGAGGCAAAATCGCAAAAAAGAAAACATTCGTCTTTTGGGAGAACAGATTATTTTGACTGAGCAACTTGAAGCAGAGAGAGAGAAGATGTTAGTGGCAAAGAAATCTCAAAAAACATGACTTGAAATGAATGTGAAATATTGATGGAATGGATGGTGTAGAGTGTGTGTGTGAGAGTGTTGATGGAGAATAGATCTTGAACCTTTTTTTTTGTCAGTGTCCTTTTAAACAGGCAATGGATTGTGTATTCTAAATTAATGCTTTGGAAGTCCCTTCTGAGTAAAGAAGTGGCAAAGATTCTTCTGAAGAGTATCTAAGTGATCTTGGTAGAAACCCCTTTAGGCTTGGGGTCCAGAGCTTCAACTTGTTAGTGGAAAGTACTTCTGAACCTTCAAGAAGGGAGAGATGGATAGTAGCATACACCTGAGCAGTTTGATCAGCCGACACGATGATGAAGCCACAAGAACATCTACCTCAGAAGGGCTGGAGGAGGGGGAAGTGGAGGGGGAGACTCTCCTGATTGTCGAATCCGAGGATCAAGCATCTGTGGATTTATCTCATGATCAGAGTGGGGATTCCCTCAACAGTGATGAAGGAGATGTGTCCTGGTTGGAGGAGCAGCTGTCCTACTTCTGTGACAAGTGCCAAAAATGGATTCCAGCCAGTAAGGAGCTTCTCAATTCCTTTGATTTGTCAATTCCTGTGTGAAGGTTTATTTTTCTAACCTGTGAAAGAAACATGAATGTAAAATAGACCTAAATAAAAGATAATTACTATAATTAGTTTAATTATAAGCATATAAAACGTAAGACACATTTGTATTAATAAAAATTACTGTCATCCTCTATCACATTGTTAAATTAACATTTTTGATGGTAAGTCAATACAAATTAGAAAATTAGAAATCTTGTGTTACTTAAAGAATTAACTACATTTTTCTGACAGGATCATGTTATGGATGTGGGACTGAATTTGAAACCCAGTGTAGAATTGAACTTTAATTCAAGTTCACAAAATTGCTGTCAATATTTAACTTACGTGAAAAGTTGCTATTGTATGCTAAAGTGAGATGCCCTTTTTCTAGGACCATTGTTTTCTAATTGCTGGCCTCCTTGATCTACTGGCAACAGATAGATACACACATGCTCCCCGATGCCTCAGTCTCTCAACTCAACTTTTCAAGTGCCAGCTTCCTGGCTCTATCAGAGCATGCTTTGCCATCCAAAAGAGGACTTTTTTTCATTAGACAGAGACTAGTAAAGACTTATGTACTGGAGGAATTCTTTGTAATAGAATTGATAACTAGGTCAGAAAAACATTGTGAAGGGAGTCATTTTCTAGTACGTGGAATGATTTTAAGATGGATTCAAATACTCAGATAAGTGGTTGCTATTTGTAAATAATAATTTTCACAGAAAACAAACCTGGAAGTTACAACATATCAGTTTTTGCTTCTAATCTGTCTGCTCATTAATTCAAGTTCTGTCTGAAAATCGCATGACTCTCCTCTTAACTTACAGGATATATTTTAAACAGTCCTTAATGCTGGGTTGGGGGGGCGCGGTGGGCAGCCAGCTTCTTTAACCTCTGCTTACTATCCTCCTGTCCCCACACAGAACTGTGTAGTTAGGGTAAGCTTTTAATTCTCTACAATCAATTCTTATCCCTAGAGCTTTGTACATTTTCATTTCCTCTCTGGAATATGCACATATTCCTCCCTTAGCCTCCATGCACACAGCACCTCTTCACCTAGCCAGTTCTCATCAGGTTCTCAATAGTTCCCACTTTTTCTAGGAGCTCTCCTATCTCCCAAATATGGCCATATACCTCCTTCGTGTACCCTCATTCCAGTGGTGGTTGAGTCTCTAGAACATCAGCATTTCTGGCATTTTTGAAAACAGAGACCCAGGCCCCACTTCCAGAGTTTGGTTCATTTCGGGTGGGGTAAGCCCATGCATATTTCAAAGACATAAACCTGTGGGTGATTCTGGAGCATGGTGAGGAAAGAAGTCCTGCTGTGGTGATGACCTGTTTCCTCATCTATAGCTCTCACAATGTGTAAACTGCAGAGAGCTGTACAACATCTTTTTGGGCTCTTTTCTGGTTCCCAGCCCAGTGCCTGGCACATGGTGGGAGCTCAGGTAATTTTTGAAAGTGTGTGAAGAGATCTCTAGGAATCAGGACTGTTGGCACTTGGAAAATCCACTAAGAGCAATAGTACCTGATTTTCCAGGATCGTTCTAAAAGTTGGGGAGCCACAGCTCTGGGAATTAGGAGAATAAAAATTACTCTCTTCTCCACCCCCATCCTGCTATCATGGGTTGTCTGAAAAATACATGAACAAAAAAAAAACCATAGGAAAATCTAGATGGGAAACAAACTTTCTGCGTAACTTGGTCTAGATAAACCTATGATGCACCTTTTTGTTTTTTTCCCTCCTAGGTCAGCTGAGGGAACAGCTCAGTTACCTTAAGGGTGATAATTTTTTTAGGTTTACTTGTTCTGATTGCTCAGAAGATGGCAAGGAGCAGTGTGAAAGGCTGAAGCTGACATGGCAGCAAGTGAGTAAAAAACACTTCCTGTAGAATCTAGGGTGAGGCCGGCCCCCAAGGAATTCTTTGGAATAAATATCTAGACAATGGAGAACTTCAGTTTGAGTTTTTGAGTTGTATCAAGGGTCACTTTTTATTTCGTAGTGAAATCCGTCCAAGGCCCTAAATTGGAGTAAGTAGGTTGGAAAGTGAATGAATGAATACAAATTATTGTTTAATTTTAGAAGAGTCTTAGTTTTTTGTTCTTTTTTTTTTTTAAAGAATTTTGGTCATGTTTTTGTGATCAGAAATATAAGAACTTAACTCTTATAAATTGATATAATTGGTCTATAATAAAATTGTTTTCTTTGTACTTTGTTTCACTTAAAGTTGCAGTTTCCAAGAACCTGTTGACAACATCCAACAATGACTACTTTATAGTTTTTTAAACTCTAAAAGTGAATGAATTAGGTATATTCTGGTGGAATAGCAGATAGGTCAATTGCCTCCTCGGGCCATATACCTCTGTGTTCTCATCCTGGGTGGTGGTGGGAGGTGGGGGAGACAACCAGTGTGAACAACTAAATAAAAATAAAATAAGTTCTTATTCTGCCTGCCTGCCTGCCTACCTACTTGCCTTCATTCATGCTTGCACCTTCCCTTAAAAAAAAAAATTGAGTGAATTAGACATTACTGATTTGGTTTTTATGTTACTCATTTCACAAATACTGACTTCCCATGATGAACCATGCACTGTTTGAGGCCTGGAGATTACTGTGATGAACTAGATAGCCAAAACCCCTGCCCCAGGCTGCTAGCATTTGTTTTGGACAATTAGCAGATATATAAAGACGTAATTACCCATAGTACTTTTTGCTCTGAACGAAATAATGAGAAAGATTTTGAGGTAGGGAGAAAGAGATTTTATAATATGCCATCTAAGTCACTTAAGGTGTTCCTTATAAATTATGGGTGGGTTAGCAGCCTTAGATTATAATCTTATTTTTCTGTGTTTTAGGATATTTCCTAATAAAATCTGTCAGTGAATTTAGGGAGCATTTTTTGACTTTCTTGAAAATATATAAGAAAAAAAAATATGACTAGAAAGCAGTGGGGCCTTGTGCATACTCCACAGGAGGCAGGAGGCTGCCTCTTCCCTTCCCTCAGAGTCAATTAAATTCCTAAGAGTGGGAAAAGAGAAAAAAGAAATTGAAGGGAAGTTTGTATTAAGGATGTATTCTAATTAATACTATAATTGGAATATTTTCCTCATAGTATATATGAATACTTTGTCTAGGCAAGGTCAGATTACTCTCACATGTACACATAGCAAATTTGTGTTTGGCTTGCAAGTAGCTTCTCATAAAACTAAAATGAAAGAAGAGCAAATGTATATAATTTATTTTTAAGAGTATTAGGGGATTTTTTTTGTTTTCACCAGGTTTATTTATTTTGTATTTTTTAAAAAGGAAAAAGCAGGCAGGAATGAAGGCAGGCCAGCAGTGGGCAGGAAGAGATGAAGAAGCACTATATTTTGTTAGTTACTCTATATGCACCCTCTTACTTTACTGGCTCTTTGGTCTGTATGTGGACCTAGGTGCAGGCTTAATTCCTGAGCCACCAGGCACACCAAGAACAGGAGTTTTATGTGGAGGTTCTTTTAAAAAAAAATTGATTTTTTAAAAATTATTTTACTTAGAATATATAATATTGGCTTGCTGTGCACCCTGAATTTGACTAGCATGGCTTGAAAATTATCTTCCATACCCTGGGATGATAAAGTGATAACAAACTAGGTGAATCTTGTTCTAAGCAATTTGTTGACCAATTTTCTTGTTATATCTTAAAAAGTCAGTCTCTCGTGGAAAAACTGAAAGAGAAATCAGTTGATCTTTGAATAGATTCCATTGATATTACCAATATTCAGAAAAAATATGTAGGTTTCTGGTCTTTTTGACTCTGAAACTTTTTATTTGCTGACTTATCAAAATAATGAATAGAAATGTTTGTTGCCAATATGCCAGAAGTACAGAGATCTGGTCTCCTGACAAAAAGGTCCCTTTCTTCCCTGTTTCCTTTTTATTTCTTCTCCTTGGTAACTTATAAGCAGTGGTTTGAACTGTAGGGGAAACATCAAATGTTTGGGAAGGATAGGGTAGTTTTTAGATTCTTGTCCTGGATGCTCATTCTCACATTGCAGGTAAAGAAAGACACCGTGGTCTGTACTCAATTCTTTTTCTAGGTATTCTTCAACAGGTGCTTGTCCAGTGCTTGCTGAGGCTGTGCAAGGTTGACCTAGGTCCTCGGGATACCCCAGTGTTCAAGACTGGCCCATGAGCTGGGCCTGGTAGTGTGAGAGTAGAAAACCAAATTGGGTTTCATTCTGTTAGATTCCAAATTCCAGGAGAGAAGGAAAATCATGTGTACATGACTTTGTGTGTTTGTAATTTTCTTAGTGAATATTATCATAATAGGAAGTTATTTTCAAGTAAATAAATTAACTTTAAAATTATGAAATATTTCAAATATAAAAATATACTTTCATAAGTAAAATAAGACATTTAGAAATTTACCTCTGAGATTAGCAGTGAATATATGTCTCTAAGGTACTTCAGGAATCTGAGATTAGGCAGAATTTCATATATTTCTTTCCTTAAAGTATTTCTTGGACAATAATTTTTTTAGATTGTGGTAAAGTATACATAGTATAAAAGTTTACCACCTTAGCCATTTTTAAGTAAACAATACATAGCATTAAATTAAGTTCATTCATGTTGGGGGTGCCCTGGTGGCCTAGTGGTCTAGTATGCCCTAGGAATAGTCCCACATACATCCCAGGGTCCCAGGTTCAAGACTTGGACTTGAAACAACCAATGTAAATAGCTAAATAAAACGAAGTAAAATGCTTCTTCCTCCTCTCTCTTCCTGCCCGCCTTCCCACTGGCCTTCATTCCTGCTTGTACCTTTAAAAATCAGGAAAGAAATTTATCATGTTTTGTAACTGTCACCACCATCCTTCTCTAGAATGTTTTTATCTTCCCAAACGGAAACTCCATATAGATTAAATAAGAACGCCTCTGAATAATACCTGTAAAAGAAGTTGCTTAAACTGCCTCATGTAGATGAGATGCAGTAATTAGTGGGAGAATTTTAAATTGTTCATTCTTTGGTGAACCCTTTGCAAGTTTTACATGTTTAAGGAAGAGGGAAATTGAAACGCAGTTAGTAGATGCATCAGAATTACTGGGTCCTTTTGTGTTGTCATAGGTTTTGCGTCAAACCGTTGTGAACAGATTTTAGGAGAACAAGTGCAGTTTTGCTAGACTCCTTACAGCTTCAGGATGCTCTTTGTGGAAAGAATTACTTAAGGATTTTTTTTCCCTTAGATTCTCGGTCCCCTTTTCAATTTCCTTGAAAATAGAAATTAATTTTCATTTTTATTAGACTGAAAGCATGGTTTTGAATAACTTGTATAGTTTAAACATATGCATAAAATTGCATAATTAAAAATTTGCTTATAGGTACAAAGAGAAATTTCTGAAAGGACACTAATTGAAAATCTTAAAAATGATAGATATTTCTTTTTTTTTTTTAAAAGGAAAGGTACATGCAGGAGTGAAGGCATATAGGTAGAGAGGAAGAGAGAGGAAGAAGAAACATCTTTATTTTATTTTTGTGTAGTGGTTCACATTGGTTGCTTCCCCCCAGGCCTGGGACTTGATCCCAGGGGTATGTGGTTTGCTCCTTAGGAGGCAGTTCATCTAACCACTGCTCCATCAGGGCACACCAAAGTGATTATTTCTTGATAATGGATCTACAGTAGTTTCTACTTCTTTCTCTTTTTTCTCTATTATTGAAGTCTTTTATGTTTTTATTTATATTTCTGGAAAATACTTCTCCATTCAGGGCCATGAGCTCATTACCTGTAAAATAACGAAGTTGGACTAGAGGTTTTTATGTTGAGCTCTAGGGTGTCTTGGAGCCTTCCCAGAATTAGCACCCTGGCCTTTTGTGTCCCTATCCATGTGTCAAATGCTGATTTCATCCAAAGAAAGGTTTCCAGAGCTAAAAATGCTAACAGTGAGTAGATGGTGTCTAACATTTTCAGGTCTGAAATTCTGAGTCTTTTGTTTCTGCCTTGTAAAAAACAGAAAAAAATATTATACAAGAGAGATTCTTAAAATATTGAAAAAGGTTAGAGTTGTCAGTCACAAAATTCTGGCTAGGGTCAACCCCTGGAGTTCCCCTGATGACCAGTACTTACACTTGGTATATGATGGGAAATACTGGGATGGGCCTTTCTTAGTACAGTAGGTAGTTAATCACAGTTAAATCACATATCAATCCTGCATATGTAACAGTTTAGGAACTACAGCCCATAATTGGGTAGGTCATCTAATGAAAGTAAAAAGGGAAGTAAAATTCTATACTGAGAATATTCTAAGATAGTACCCTGCCTCCCTACTTCTACTATTAAAAAAAAAAATTTTCCCCCTAAAGATTAACAACCTTTATCATGCTTTTCTCCCAGCCCTTGTTTCATTTGTATTTCAGGTTGTCATGTTGGCAATGTACAACTTGTCTCTGGAAGGAAGTGGCCGTCAAGGTTATTTCAGGTGGAAAGAAGATATCTGCGCTTTTATTGAGAAACATTGGACCTTTTTACTAGGGAATAGGTAAAGTAATTTAAAAAAAATCTCACGCATAAGCAGAAATGTAAAAGAACAACGTATATAAGATTTGAGACCACCCATTATAGAATTAAGAGTATTTACTTGTGGCAATTACAGAATTTTTTTAATCCAGAAAATGTTGGTTTTTTTTTTTTAACTTATGAAAAATCAGAGTAAAAGTATATACTGTTAATTGTAGGTTCTCATATTTCTCTCTCTAATCTTATTTTCAGAGGAAACTAGTTTTTGTTGGGCCTGAGGAAATTTTGTAGATTCTTGAAAAAATAGAAAGCTTGATTAAATTAGTTTGTTAGGTCATAAGATGAGTAACTATTTAATTTAAGGATATGGGATTATTACGTTCTTTTAAAATTGGTACCCTGTAGGAGGTCAGAAGAAAAATAATGGCAGTTACTATCTGTTTAAATTTCTCTTCATTGACAGAGTCTTGTGTTAGTCCTATTTATTTTTATTAACTCAGGAAGGTAGAAACTTGTACTCTTTGGTATTATAGTGCTGAGCAGTGTCTAGGCATACTGATATGTTTACAGCTTACTCGTTCATTCTCTTTTCATGTAATGCTTTGGTTTTGCTGCTGGGCTATCTTCTTTACTCCTGAGCTGCCATCAGACATAGAAATGCCAGTGCACAGACTTTGAAACCACATATTTTAACCAGAGTTCTATGCAGATCCAACAAGATCTTGATTGCCACTAGGGATTCGTGACTGTCACTGCATTTGGGGAACTCTGAGTTCCCAGAGTTGATAGTTGAAGTCTGAAGTTCTTTGTGAGATTTCTAAATCTTGCATAATCTGGTCAGTGTAGCCCTAATAAGGCCTCTGAGCATCTCCGACCAAATTGGGGAGTCTGTCCCAGTCCTCACTCTGAGCTCACTGCAGTTCTGTTTTCTCTGGTGCTCAGAAGTCCCAATTCTATGAATGTTGCTGAGAACTCAGGAGGGGCAATTGAAAAGGTCAGGGCTGGGAGGCAACCTAAAGTTTTGCTGTAAGGAAAAAGAGACTAGATTAGTAGTTGTTACAAAAGGACCTATTTTTTGTTCTTGAGTTTAGCGATACTAAGAAAAGAATTGACAGTATAACTGGTTCTTTTTCTTAAGGAAAAGAAATCTGTTGTCTTAGTGTAATGACTTAGCACTATTTATAGAACTTAATAGACCCCATTTATAATGAATAAGAAAGGGGAAAAAACTGATTAAAATTAGACTTGGAATATTTTCATGATCTGTCAGTGCTTTTCTGTTTAGTGGATTGTCTCCTAGAAGAAATTAGACTTAAATTGCCTTTTTTTTTAAGGCTATTGCTCTATTTTAACAGAAGTTGTTCGGTTTTTTCATATGTTCATTTCTAGAATGTGTTCTGAGAGGAATCAAGCTAAGGTTTTGGCTTTTTTTTCTCTTTAATACATCTTCTAAAAGACATTAATTACTCTCCAGTTTATGTGTAGTTTAACCATTAAGCTAGTGGCTTTTGCCCATGATTAGTGTATCACTTGAATTATCATTTATCACTTAAAATCAAATCACTTTAAGTGTATTTTATATATATATATGTATATACACACACACACACACACATTTATTTTATATATATATATATATTCATTTGAAAAAAGAAACTTCAAGACAAGTCCATATCATTTGCCATAAATAGAATGAAAGTATAAATAAAGTGCACTAAAAATAAAACAAGGTTATTATAGCTGGATCCCATGGCCAGTGGAGGCAATCCTTAGAACATACATGACAGTGATAACCATTTCTCATTTGCCATGGGAGTTAAGTGAATAATATGTTCTGTAATGCAGTTCTAGTTATGAATGCTTTTTTTTTTCATATGTTTGCAGGTTTGTTTGTTTTGTGTTTTTTTTTGTGCCTTTAATGTTTTACTAAAAATTTAGATGTATAAGATTTTATTTAGGGTTAATATATATATAGCTTTTTGTACCTATTGTAAAAACAAGTTGAAAAATATAAAAATATAAGTACTACAGTTTAATTACCATTATATGTATGGTAATTAATCCACTTTTACAATTCTGGTATTGAATTCTTCCAGAAGATATAACTGTGGCTAGTGAAGAATAGTTTGAATACTTTTTTCTGTTATATATTTTTAAAGGAAAGGTGTAGGCAGAAAGAGAGAGGAGGAAGAGTGTTTTTTAAATTTATTTTTTTCATTTTTAGTATTTTAGTGCAGTAACTTTGTTTTAAAAATTAAAATAGACTCATATGTAAGTTTTTCCCATTCCATAGACATATGTCGACACACCCTGTCTTCTGCCAAATCACCGAGTTTTCTTCACCATTGTCCAGTGGGCTTGGACACCATTTGTTACCCACCCCCAAAACCCCCGCCACCAACTCATTCCTTATTGATAATCTCAATTCTGTTGCAAGCGTCCAAGTATTGGTTTTGTTTCCTCTTTTCCTCTGTTTTGTCTATTCATCTGGTATCTTTCTTCTTTTGACTTATTTCACTTAGCAAAATCCTCTCTATATCCATTCATGTTCATTCAAATGACAGACTTTCATCTCTTCTAAAGACTACGCATATTACATTGTGTATATATACCATAGCTTCTTTATCCATTCACCTGACATTGGGCTTTTAGGTAGTTACCAGTTCTTAGCTGTTGTGAATAGGGCTGTACTAAATATGGAGGTACATAAATCTTTGCAATTCAGTGGTTTGTATCTTTTGGCTAAATACTCAGAAGTGGGATGTCAGGATCTAATGGAATTTCCGTAACAACTTCTTGAGAAGGAGTCTCCATACTGTTTTCCAAAGGAATTGCCCCAATTTGGACTCCCACTAACAGAGTGAAAATGTTCCCCTTTTCTCCACATTCTTGCCAACATTCGTTTTTTCCATACTTCTGGATAATAGCTATTCTGTCAGGTGTAAGGTGATACTTCATTGTTATTTGCATTTCGCTGATAGCCAGGGAGTAGGAGCATCTTTTCATGTGCCTGTTGGATATCTATATGTCCTCTTGAGAAAAATGTCTCTCCTATTTCCTCTTCCCATTTTTTTTATTGGATTGTCTGTTTTTCTGTTATTGAGTTTTATAAGTTCTTTGTATATTTTGGATATGAAGACCTTGTCAAATAAAGAAATATCTATTGCCAGTTAATAGGCTGTCTTTTTGTTTTGGTTCTGTTCTCTTTCGACATAAAGGAGCTTTTTAATTTGATGTTGTCCAGTTGTTTATTTCACAGTGAAGAAGCTTTTTAATTTGATGTCGTCCCAATTGTTTATTTTTGTATTTATTTCCCTTGATGCTGGAGTTGAGTTCTCAGAGACATCTCAAAGGTTGATGTCATGGAATGTATTTCCTATATTGTCTTCAAAGACTTTTATGATTTCTGGTCTTATGTTCAAGTCTGTAGTCCATTTTGAGTTAATTTTTGTGAATTGTGTTAGAGAGTGGTCTAACTTCATTCTTTTGCATGTGGCTTTTCAGTTTTTCTAACACCAGTTATTGAAGAGACTTTGCTTTCTCCATCACATGCTCTTGGTTCTTTTGTCATAGGTTAACTAACTGTATCTGAGTGGGTCAGTTTCTGGTGATTTGGTTCTGTTCCACTGATCTGTGTTATAATTCCAGTACCATACTGTTTTGATCACTGTTACTTGGGGAGTGTAATATCTGTATTGTTCTTTTTTGTATAATTACTTTGGTTACTTGAGGTCTTTTGTTGTTCCATGCAAATTTTAAGATTTTTTTTTTTCTATTTCCTGGGATTTTAATGAGGGTTGCATTAAATCTGTATATTGCTTCAGGTAAGATACCATTTTAACAATGTGGATTCTTCCCAAACATGAGCAGGGGATGTCTTTCCATGTGTTTGTATCCTCCTCTATTGATTTAAAGAAAGGCTTGTGGTTTTCATTGTACAGGTCTTTTACTTCTTTTGTTAAGTATATTCTAAGATATTTGATTTGTTTAACTTCCATTTTAAAGTAGATGATGTGGTTTTCTTGATTTTGTTTTCTTTTAGCTTGCTTGCGTATAAAAATGCAACAGATTTTTGTGCAGCGATTTTGTAGCCTGCCACTTTATTGTAATTGTTGATGAGTTCTAGTAGTTTTTTTGACTACTAGAAAGTTTTTTAAGATTTTCAGTATACATATAAAATCATTTCATCTGCAAATAATGATAGTCTTATTTCCTCCTTTCCAATTTGGATTCCTTTTATTTCCTTTTCTTGCCTAATTGCTCTGGCTAAGACCTCCAGTACAATGTTAAATAGTAGTCGTGAGAGTGGACCAGCCTTGCCTTGTTCCTGACCTTAGAGGAAATGCTTTCAATTTTTTGCTGTTGACTATAATGTTGGCTGTAGATTTGTCGTATATGACCTTTATTATGTTGAGATATGTACCGTCTATCTCCATTTTATGCAGTTTTTATCTTAAATGGGTGTTGGATCTTGTCAAAAGCATTCTCTGCATCTATTGATATAATGTAGTTTTCCTCCTTGGTCTTGTTGATACAGTGTATGACGTTAATAATTTTGCCTGTGTTAAACCATCCTTGCATCCCTTGGGTAAACCCCACTTGGTCTTGATGGATGATCCTTTTGATGCTTCTTTGGATTTGGTTTGCTAATATTTTGTTGAGAATTTTTGCATCTATGTTCATTAAAAAGATATTAGTCTGTAATTTTCTTTCTTGGTCATGTCTCTGTCAGGTTTTGCTATCATTGTGATATTAAACTCAGAAAATATTTGGGAGTGTTCCCTGTTCTTCAGTATGTTGTCAGAATTTGACAAGAGTAGGTATTAGTTCTTTTTTGAAGGTTTGGTAAAATTCAGTAGAAATGCCATCTGGTCCTGGGCTTTTGTTTTTAGGAAGACTGATTGTCTCTTTAATATTCTTGTTTTTGATAGTTCTGTTCAGATTTTCCTATATTTCCAGGTTTGGTGTTGGTAGACTATATTTTTCTAGAAATTTGTCCATGTTCTCTAGGTTGTCCACTGTGTTAGCATAGAGCTATTCATAGTAGCCGGTTATGTTTTGTTTTGTATATCTGTGGTATCTGTTGAACTTCTCCATTTTTCTTTCTGATTCTGGTTATGAAAGTTTTCTCTTTTTCTTCGTCTAGCTAATGGTCTACAATTTTCTTTATTTTCAGAGAACCAACTTTTGGTTTCATTGCTCTTCTGGATTGTTTTGTTTTCTATTTTGCTTATTTCTGCTTGAATTTTTATTATTTCCCCTTTTTTACTGAGTTTTGGATTTAATTTTTCTTCTTTCACCAGGTATTTTAAGTGTAGGCTTAGATTGTTTTTTTTTTGTGATTTTTCTTGTTTTTTAAGATAGGCCCTGATTGCAATGAACTTTGTCCTAGTACTGCCTTTGCTGTATCCCATAGATTCTAGTAGCTCATGTCTTTATTCTCATTTGTCTCTAAGTATTTTTTACGTTTCTCTTTGATTTCCTGTTACCCAAGAGTCATTCAGAAGCATGTTGTTTAGGCTTCAATTAATTTGGGTTCTTCCAGTGTTTTTTGGAGGGTTGATTTATAGTTTTAAGCCATTGTGGTCAGAGAAGATGCTTAACATGATTTCAGTCCTTGTAAATTTGTTGAGACGTGTTTTGTATTCCAGCATATGATCTATCCCCATGCACTCTTGAGAAGAAAGTGAGATCATTAGTCATTGGATGAAGTGTTTGGTATATGTTTTTTTGAACTTACTGTTCTAAATGGTCATTTAAAGCAGCTGTTGCCCTTTTAATTTTTGGCCTGGTTGATCTGTCCATCTTGTAAGTGGGGTGTTGAAATCTCCCACTACTATTGTGTTGCTGTTGATGTCTCTCGTCAGTTCTAATAATACCTGCTTTTACCTGAGCAGCAGTTAGGTCAGTCATCTCCAAAGGAGCATCCACATACCCATGGATTCAAGTCCTAGGCCCAGGGGAAAGCAACCAATATGAACTAAATAAAAATAAAAAATAAAGATGCTTCTTCTGCCTCTCTCTGCCAGCCTGTGCCTGCCTGCCTACTTGCCTTCATTCCTGCCAGAACCTTAAAAAAAAAAAGGAAATTAAAAGGATTTTAAGATTCTGTATGTTTTTTTTTTTTTGACATTTTGATGATAATGTGTCTATGTGTAGGTCTGTTTGAGTTTCTTTGTTTGGAATGGTTTGGGCTTCCTAGTTCTGGAGGCTTGTTTGATTCCCTAGGATTTCTCATCTATGATTTCTTCAAATACAGTTTTTGCCCTTTTTTCTTTCTCTTCTCCTTTTGGAAACCCTATGATGTGAATATTGTTTCTTTTCATGTTATCTCATAGGTCTCAAATGCTGTGTTTATTTCTTTGCATTCTTTTATCTCTTTGTTGGTCTGCTTGAGTGCATTCTTCCAACCTATCTTCTACCTCACTGATTCTGTTGATTCCTACTCTTGAATCCCTCCATTGAGTTCTTTAGTTCAGCTGTCTTATTCTTTATTTCTGTTATCTTGCTTTATTTCTTCTCTTTTTTGTTGTCCTCGTCTTGTTCGTCTATTGTTTTCTGGATTTCAGTTAGTTTGTTTAACACTATTGCCCTAAATGCATCCTCAGGTAGTTCGCATACATCTTTTTATTCAGATTTTCCCCTGGGGTTTTAATTGGATCCATCCTTTCACAAATATTCCTCTATGTCTTCGTTCTGTTTGGCATTGTGTTTATGTTTCTGTGGTATTGGTTTCCCTATAGTGACGGCATTGTGTAGGGTATCACTTGGCTGCAGCAGTCCTAGATCTTGGTTTGAATACTACAGATTCACTGGTTGGATTTGTTGAAGTTCTTAGTTGGATCCTGCTATGGAATTGGAATTTGTGTGGGTGATGCAGAGCATTCACCTTGTGTCTCAGTTCTGAACAGTAACAACTACCTTGTTGGCCCACAATATGCAATCAGACTGCAGTTCCAACTTTAGCCGCAAGGTTACTAATGGGTAGTGTTGAAGGTTCCTCCCTTCTGGGCGTCTCTCTTCTTCCTTCAAGCCTGGGTATGAGATTTCCAGTGGCCGGGTCCTATAGTTCTGGTGTAATTTGGTGGGATTGAGGGGGAGGAGGTGGTGTTAGGGGATTCCACTAGTTGCCTTTCAGTGTGGCAGTACCCTGCGTCATTTCTCCTCATGGCCTCTGCTCACTTCTACCAGGGAGCTAGTCCTCCTTCCACCATGTGCCAAGACCGTCTCCTCCAGCAATGTGTCCCTGTCCCACTGGGTAGGCTTCCTGCCATCAGAGTGACTCTCCAGAAGGGCTGCCTTCCTTATTTTTTCTTTGTTCCCTTTTTGGAGCCAGGTGTTGAAGACTAAGACATTCAAAATCAACTTCATACATATACAGAGGGCATTGGAGAGAACCTTAGGTGCCCACGTCAGGCTGGTCTCTGGCAGAGGCAATCTACAGCAATAAGGAGATAAAATCCAGTAAACCCCGAGAAAGGAGGAAGGTCTCATTTCCAGTGTAGTAGATAGTATCAAATTCAAATTTCAGCAAAAAATTATAAGGAAACAGGAAAATATGGCCCATTCAAAGGAAAAAAAAAAAATCCCACAGAAACTGTCCCTGAAATAGACATAGTGGTGGATCAGCAAAAGGTTTTCAAGATGCCCAGAGAACTGAGGGACGAGGTAGAGAAGTCAAAAAAAGATTGTATGAACAAAATAGATATTTCATTAGAGAGACAGAAAAAATAAAATAAAAAGCAAAAGGAAGTTTGGAAGTGTGCCCTGGTGGCTTAGTGGGTAAATCCACTGGGCATAGTCCATGTACATCCCAAGGACCTGGGTTTTAAATCCAGGGCTGGAGGGAACAGCCATGATGAACAACAAAAATAAATCAATACTTCTTTTCTTTCTTTATACCTGCCTACCTACTTCCCCTTCATTCCTCCCTGCACCTTTCCTTTAAAAAAATAAAAATAAAAGAAAGTCTAGGACTGAAAAAAAAAAACAAAGCAAAAGCAATCAAAAGCAAAAAATTCATAAGTGGGAATCACAGATTTTTAGCAAGCAGAAGAAAGATTCGATAAACTTGAGGATAAGACAGTAGAAATTAATCTGAGGAACAGAAAGAAAAATATCAAAGAAAAGTTAACAGAACCTAAGGGGCCAATGAGACACCATCAAGCAGATTAACATGCACATAGTGGGGATGGTTTCTGCCTCCTCATATCTTTTGGGCAAGAGGAGGAGCGTGGAAAGGTTAGAAAAAGGTAAGAACACCACAGAAGTGCTGGAGGATGAAGGGAAGATATTATTCTTCCATCTCAGATAGTGCTGGTGTCTTATTTTTTTATTTTTTTCTGTTTTCTAGTTCATCACTGTTCCTAAGAATGCTCTTTTTCTTTTGCTTCCCTAGCAATATTTTCCAACTGTTAGACTCTTCTTATAAAGACTAGTTTTTAAAATTTATGATACTTGATTTCTATTTTCAAGGTAGAAATAAGACAGTTGCCTTTAGAAGAATTGTCATCTGAAACTTGAATAGTTAGCATATTCCCTGTTGTTTCATTGATTCTTGTCACTCTTGTGTAGTTATTTTGAAATGCTGTCTTTAATTTTTCTTTTCCTCCAGAATTGGTTATTCCCCTAAGGTTTAACTCTGTATTTGGAACATAACGTAATTGTGGTTATATTCTGCTACATACAGAAAAATAGGAGCAGAGTGAAAGAGTCATCTGCCTCTTTGGGTAAAGGAACTGTATCTTTATTAGGGCTAATGCTCTCACTTACTTTCTGGAGGTTGTGTTTAATTACGTATAAAAAGCAGCTCAATTGGGATTATACTGTAGAACTATAATTGTGTTAATTATGATGAGAAATGTTTTATGAACTTTGCCAACAGAAAGAGTGTTAGGTCAGTTCTATTATTTTGAGTTGAAAGATGAAACCGCTAGGAAGGGAAGACAGACTGACTGGAGAATCTCTCTCTAGGCACTCATGTTCTATTTCTTTAAAGATTGGAGGTCTAAAGCATATCATAGACTAGGCATCATGAATATAGAGTGTATTTTAAATGATGATGATAGAATTGAAGAGGCATTCATTTTTTAATTCTTGGACTTTCCAGAAAAAAGACATCGACCTGGTGGAGCACCGTCGCAGGTTGCCTCAGTGTGGGAAGTCCTATGTACTTCCGGTCAGGTGCTCAGGAATTTGGAGAACCAGGATGGTGGAAACTTGTTCATAACAAACCCCCAACAATGAAACCCGAAGGAGAGAAGTTGTCTGCTTCTACTTTGAAAGCAAAAGGTATCATCATGTGAGAGAGCTACCAGAGCCCAGCAGATGTGAGTGTAGGAGGCAGTCCCACATTATCGGACTTATTAGCACATCCGCCTCCCTGCAGCTACTGTGCTTGGTGATTTTATTGTGACACTTTTTTTTATATGTTACAAGTAAATATTAAAAAAATTATCATCCTGAATCAAGTAATCAGTTTTAAAATTTCCTTTGGTATCTGAAAGACTCTTTGTTTACAACCTGATTTTGTTTTTGTAAACTATCATGGAAAATTTTACATATGTGAAGAGAGCAGTATAATGAATCCCATATACGTTTCACTTCAACAGTCAGAAACTAGCAATCTCATTTTATTTAGACTCCTGGATATTTTCTCCTGACCTTCCATCCATTCTCACCTTGGATTATTTAGAAGCAAATTCCAGGTGTCAGTGTTCATTCTTAAATATTTCCGTGTGCATCTCAAGAGATCAGGTCTCGTTCTTTGTGGTAGCCTAACCCTACTGCATTTTCATATTTAAAAAAAATTAACAGTAACTCCTTACACATTGATCTCATTTTTTTATTTAGAAAGTTTTTAACAAGCTTTTGCATTTTAAACATAAATTGGGAACAAATCAAATATTGAAGGTTATGAAGTCTAAAAGTTCCCTTGTGGACCCATCTGAATGCACTTTCACTCCAGAGTAGTCACTGTTGTCTCTTGTGAAAGCTTATAAAAAGAAATTATCTCTGCATAGTTAAGGATCTTTTTATTTAAAAAAGCACAAAAATGACTCAAACTATAATACTAGTTCTTTATTTCCTATCCTCCATTCCCTTTCATTTCATTGCATTCAATTGAATAACTATATGATAATTTACTCAGCCATACCCCGTTGATGGACATTTTGGTTGATTATTTCTACCTTTTTTTTCTTGTCATTTTAAACAATATTACAATTGTACATATGTATACATGTACAAATTTTTGTTATAAATTTCTGGAAACAAGTTGCTGTGTCAAAAGTCGTATCCATTCAGAATTTTTATTGGCTTTGTCAAGTTACCCTCAAAAAAGTTATAATGAAACTTACCCTCTAACCGCTGCTTCTAGCTCAGGCAGCTAAGGTGCAAGCTATGAAAGCAATAGATCCAGTTCAAGACCCCTGGGTAGGGGCAAATTATCTCTTAGTAACAAGGCACAAAAATATCCATTTTCCCATAATGCTGAGCATTATCAAACTTTTCATGTTTATCAGTTCTAATAGGTGAAACACAGTATTTAATTGTTTAGGTTTTAATTCCCTTTTTCTTGTTAAGGGATATCCCAAGTGTTAGTTTAGAACATTCATTGAACATGTCTCTAATTTGAACATGGTAGTAGAGTCACAATAATAAATTATCCAGAGAAACTGAAGTTCAATAGTTGTTTAAAATTTGAGATCTTTATTCTTTTCTGGCAGCTTCAAAACCAACTTTAGATCCTATCATCACTGTTGAGGGACTTAGAAAACGGGCAAGTCGGAATCCTGTGGAATCTGCTATGGAATTAAAAGAGAAAAGATCTCGCACTCAGGAAGCCAAAGACATTAGAAGAGCCCAGAAAGAAGCAGCTGGCTTTCTTGATAGGAGCACTTCTTCTACTCCTGTAAAGTTCATAAGCCGAGGCCGCAGGACAGACTCGATTCTTGAAAAGGGGGAGGTGATTGACTTTTCATCCTTGAGCTCCTCTGACCGCACCCCACTGACCAGCCCATCTCCTTCTCCATCTCTGGATTTCTCTGCCCCGGGCACCCCTGCTTCTCACTCAGCCACGCCCAGCTTACTCTCAGAAGCAGATCTGATTCCAGATGTGATGCCACCACAAGCCTTGTTTCACGGTAAGCCTTACCTTGGCTCTTTTATTTGTGAGCTGTGGCATAAATGTGTCAGTTCTCACCTTGGGGCAGGTTACTCTGCATTTCTTCTTTCCTGTCTTGATTACACTGCTTTGCTCTCTGCGTAGATGATGATGAGATGGAAGGTGATGGAGTCATCGACCCTGGGATGGAGTATGTCCCACCCTCAACTGGATTAGCCACATCTGGGACAGTGGTTGGGGGCAGAAAGAAGGTCAGAGCACCTGAACAGATAAAGCAGGAGGTAGAGAGTGAGGAAGAAAAACCTGACCGGATGGACATGGACAGTGAGGACACAGATTCCAATATATCTTTGCAAACAAGGGCCCGGGAAAAGAGGAAGCCTCTGCTGGAGAAGGACAGGAAGCCAAAGGGACCCCAGTACACCCCAGTGAGCATCTACGAGGAAAGGCTGCTCCTGAAGCGGCTGGAGGCATGTCCCAGTGCTGTTGCCATGACACCAGAGGCCCGGCGACTAAAGCGGAAATTGATTATCAGACAGGCGAAAAGGGATAGGGGATTGCCACTGTTTGACTTGGATCAAGTTGTTAATGCTGCTCTTCTGTTAGTTGATGGAATTTATGGAGCCAAAGAAGGAGTTTCCCGGCTTTCAGCCGGACAAGCCACTTACAGGACAACATGCCAGGACTTCAGAATCCTTGACCGCTACCAGGTGAGCATTGGCACAGGCTCTCAGTTGTAGGAGGTGGGGTAGATAGCACCATATAGTGGACAGGGAGAGGCTGTGACTTTTAAAATCCAAATACTTTTGGGAGAGAGAAGAAAACAGCAAGGGAGAAAAATACAAAACTGTCTGGGCTTGTATGACTATTCCTTCATCCATCTGAGATTTTTCCCTTTGTTTTGGTATTCCAAGACAGAACCTAAATATTTTCCTTGCATTGCCTAGTCCCTTGAGATAGCTGTCGAGGTTTGTGTCAGAGATCTGACTGATAGATTTGTTGAGACATGCAGTGTACTGAACACTGAGCTGAGCAGGATCTGGAGACATGGACGCATCTGCATAGTATGTAGCAAGTAGAGGTAGCTGTCAGAGGATCAAGGTGATGTCAGCGCTGCCTGAGGAAATTCAGGGGAACTGAAGTCTGTGGTTGCTTCTGTGAACAATTCCACTCAGAACTGCCAAAACACACCTTATAGCAGGAATGAGTGGTCAGTTTCCCTGTATCTGCTAGTACTTACTACTGACTGCATTTAACTACTTTTGCTAATCGGATGGCTATAAAGTGATATCTTGCTTTTTATTTACATTTATTTGATTACATTGAGATTAAACATTTTCATGTTCCCTAGTTGTTTCTCTATCCATGAATTGCCTATTTGGATTCTTTGAATATTTTTCTATCTTTAGAAATGAGTGGACTCTTCATTTGTCATTGTATTGATATTGTTCTGTGATGCACTATGTATGAGGTACAAAGAAGAACTTTATGCTGGGCGTTTGGTGTGTAGGGCCTTTCAATTTGAAACTCTTGAGTTCTGCAAAGTTTTCTTAATTTCCTTTTTTCTGCTTTCTCTATTCTGTCTTTTTAGATCATCCCTATTTTTTGGATATTGGACCTCCTAAACTGAGGGTTGGCTAAGTATATCTGTAGAGCTTCTGATGGTAAATAGTTTAAGCTTTGCGGGCCACACACTCTCTTGTAATGTGAAAGCATTATAGATAATATATAATGGATGGGCATGACTCTTCCAATAAAATGTTACTAAACAAGCTGAATTTAGTCTACATGTAAGTGATTGATAGGTTCTGTTTGCTAATGGTCCCTAATCTAAAAGGAACCCCTTAATTTTTCTTTTTTTCTCTTTATTTCCTATCTTTGCTTTCCTGGTAAGTAGTAACCTGTTTACCTTGTAGGAACAAGTAGAGAGAGCCAGGTGCTGACCATTCAGTTGCTAAAATGAGTCTCCCTTTTTTCAGGATAGTCTCCCACTCTTGACTGTCAGGTACCTCTGTGTCCAGAATCTTTCTTTTGAACAATTCCAGAGTCTAGTCTTGTAGAGGGAAAGATCATTTCTGGAGATGGCTAGTAGGGCGATCGTCACAGGCTTTAACCTCTTAAAAAGACTCTTGGTCCATCCTCCTCCTTCCAACTCTTAACTCCAGCAGGATCTGCTGCCTCTGATTGCAGCTCTTTGCTGAGGCCCTGGTCTGTGAGTCACTCTGCATCTGGCCTGTCCCCGCTGCTGAGGTTTGGGCTCTCTGGTCTAAGTCATTGCCATATTCATATGTTTTTGTTATGTCATTGTTCACTTGCCCTTTGCTCTTGTTCTTGTGGGTTTGTCTTTTTATTTTTAATTATTAAAATTTTTTTATTGGAGTAACTTTGATTTTGACATTAAAATAGACTCATGTGTAGGTTTCCCCTATATGCAGTTTCCCCATTCCTCAGATATATGCCAGCATACCCTGCCGTCCACCACATGACCAAGTGTTCTTCACTGTTGTCCAGTGGAATTTGCCACCACTTGTTCCCCCAACCTCCGTCCATCCCAGTTAGTAATCTCAGTTCTATTTCAAGTGTCCAAGTATTAGTTTTGTTTCATCTGTTCCTTTGTTTTTTTTTTATATTCACATTCCATGTATAAGTGAGATCATCTGGTATCTTTCTTCTTTTGGCTTATTTCGCTTAGCATAATACCTTCCAGATCCATCCACATTGATTAAAATGACAGAATTTCATCTCTTCCAATGGCTGTGTAGTATTCCATTCTGTATATATATCACATCTTCTTTATCCATTCATTGGACATTGGGAACTTAGGTATGTTTCCATTTCTTAGCTGTTGTGAATAGGGTTTCAATAAACATGGGGGTGCATAAATGTCTGTGATTTAGTGTTTTTGTATGTTGGGTAAACACCCAGAAGTGAGAATGTGGAATCTAATGGAATTTCCATAATGGCTTTTTGAGGAGTCTCCATACTGTTTTCCAAAGCAGTTGCACCAATTTGCACTCCCACCAACAGAGTAAAAGTGTTCCTTTTTCTCCACATCCTTGACAACATTTGTTGTTTCCAGACTTCTGGATAATAGCCAGTCTCTCAGGTACAAGGTGATAGTTCATTGTTGTTTTGACTTGGATTTCCCTGATAGCCGGAGAGTGGGAACGTCTTTTCATGTGCCTGTTGGCTATCTGTAGATCCTCTTCAGAAAAATGTCTCTCCAATTCCACTTCAATTCTGATTGGATTTTTTTTTTTTTTTTTTGAGTTTTATGAGTTCTTTGTATATTTTGGATATTAAGCCCTTATCAAAAATATGGAAGGCAAATCTCTTCTCCCAGTTAGGTTATCTTTTGGTTTTGGTGCTATTTTCTTTCACTGTAACAGCTTTTTAGTTTGATGTAGTCCCAGTTTATTTTTTTATTTCTTTCTCTTGATGCTGGAGTTGAGTAACACTTTACTATATTCATTGATGAGTTCTAGTAGTTTTTGACAGAGTTTTTAGGGTTTTCAATATATATAATCATGTCATGTGCAAATAATGATAGTTTTATTTCCTCCTTTCTAATTTGTATTCCCTTTATTTCCTTTTCTTGCCTAATGGCTTTAAGATCTCCAGTATTAAATAGGAGTAGTGAGATTGGACACCTTTGGCTTGTTCCTGACCTTAGATAAAATGCTTTCAATATTTTGCCATTGGCTATAATGTTGGCTGTGGGTTTGTCATACATGGCCTTTTTATTATGTTGAGGTATGTGTCTTCTATCCCCATTTTATGCAGGATTTGTATGACAAGTGGGCGTTGGATCTTGTTAAAAGTTGTCTCTGAGTCTGTTAATATGATCATGTGGTTTTTCTCCTTGCTCTTGTTTTTTTAGTGTTTTACATTAATAGATTTACATATGTTGAAACATACTTGTATCCCTGGGATAAATTCCACTTGGTCTTGGATGATCCTTTTGATGCTTTGTTATATTCAGTTTGCTAATATTTTGCTGAGAATTTTTGCTTCTATATTCTTTAGAGATTTTTCTGTGTAAATTTTCTTTCTTGGTGATGTCTGTATCAGCTTTTGGTATCAGTGTTACACTGACCTTATAAAAAGTATTGTGGAGTGATGCCTGTTCTTCAGTATTTTGGAAGAGTTTGAGAAGAATAGTATTAATTCTTACCTGGAGGTTTGGTAAAACTCATTAGAAAAGCCATCTGTTCCTGAGTTTTTACTTTTCGAAGACTTTTGATTACCTCTTCAGTTTCCTTGTTGTGCTAATTCTGTTCAGGTTTTCTTTTCTTCCAGATTTATTATTGGTAGACTGTATTTTTCTAAATCTGTCCATATCATCAAGGTTACCCACTTTGTTGGCATAGAGCTGTTCATAATAGTCCCTTATGATGTTTTGAACTTCTGTGGTATCTGTAGTAACTTCTCCCCTTTCATTTATCATTCTAGTTGTGAGAGCATTCACTCTTTTTCTTTGTGAGTCTAGGCAATGGTTTGTCAATTTTGTTTATTTTTTCAAAGAACCATTTTTTGGTTTCATTTCTCTTCTGGATTGGCTTTTTGTTTTCTGTTTCATTTATTTCTGCTCAAATTTTAATTATTTCATTTCTTCTGAGTTTTGGCTTTAATTGTTTTTCTTTCTTTGGTTGTTTTAAATGTAGGTTTAGATTGTTTATTTGCGATTTTTTCATGTTTCTTAAAGTAGGCCCAGATTGCAATGAATTTTCTCTTAGTACTGCTTTTGCTGCATCCATATATTACAGTAGCTTATGTCTTTATTCTTATTCGTCTCTTTAAGTGTTTTTTACATTCCTCTTTGATTTCTTCCTTTACCAAGAGTTATTCGGAAGCATGTTGTTTAATCTCCAATTAATTTGGGTTCTTCCAGCTTTCTTTTTGTGTTTGACTTAGAGTTTTAAGCCATTGTGGTCAGAGAAGATACTTGATAACAATTCTTGTAAATTTGTTGAGACATGTTTTGTGTCACAACATATGATCTATCTTTGAGAATGTTTCATGCACTCTTGAGAAGAAAGTGAGATTGGTAGTCATGGAACGAAGTGTTCAGTATATGTTTTTTTGAAGTAACTGTTCCAAATGGTCATTTAAAGCAGCTGTTTCCCTTTTAATTTTTGGCCTGTTTGGTCTGTCCATCTTGTAAGTGGGGTGTTGAAACCTCCCACTATTATTGTGTTGCTGTTGATGTCTCTCATCAGTTCTAGTAATACGTGCTTAATATATTTTGATGCTTCTTCATTTGGTGCATATGTTAATAAAGCATTTTGTCTTCTTGCTGGAGTGACCTTTAGTCATTATATAATGTTGATCTCTGTCTTTTGTTAATGCTTTTTAGTTTAAAATCTATTGTATCCAATATAAGTATAACTGTTATTTCTTCAAATAGAATTATGACCCCCTTTCTGTCTCTTTCGGGACCCCTATGATGTGAATGTTATTTCTTTAGAGGTTATCCCATAGGTTGAGACCTTGCATTCTTTTATCTCATTGCTGTTTTGCTTGAGTTCATTCCTCTCCTCTCTTCTAGCTTGCCGATTCTATCAGAGGTTTCATGCATCCTATTCTTGAGTCCCTCTATTGTGTTCTTTAGTTCAGCTATAGAATTCTTCATTTCTTTGATATCTTGCGTCAGTTCTTTTTTTTCTTTTGTGCTCTCCTTTACTTCCTCTGTTGTTTTCTTGATTTCCATGAGTATGTTTATCACTGTTAACCTAATTGCATCCTCAAGTAATTTGCATATGTCTGCTGTATTCAAATTCAAAAAAACCCCTGGGTTTTCATTGAATCTGTTATATTGCATATGTTTCTCTGTGCCTTTGCTCTGTTTGGCATTCTGTTTATATTTCTATGGGTTTGGTTTCCCTGTGATGATGTCATTGTGTAGGTTGATCACCTTGTTGGTCCACAATTGACAATCGAGCTACAATTCTGCCTCCACCCACACGGTGGCGCTAGTGGGTAGTGTTGAGGATTCATTCCCTTCTGAGAGACTACCTTCTTACTTTAATCCTGGGGCCACCATAACTGGTGGGTGGATCCTGAGAATCTGGTGCAATAGATGTGGGAGGGGTGGGATTTGGGAATGCCCCAGCTGCCTTCAGTTATGGCGGTGCCCAGTGTAACTTCATTGCACAAGCTCCAGCTGAGATCCCAGGGCTCTTATTCTCTTCCCCCTTGTGCCAAGACCATCTCCCCTGTCTTGGTGTCCTGGTCCCACTGAGTGGGCTCTTGGTTGCTTTTGGAGCGATTCTCTAGGAGGTCCGTTTGTTTCTGTGGTTCTACCCCTTCCAGACACAGCTCAAATCCCGAGTCCCAAATATGTGGTGTAGCTTTGAACTTGGGATGTTTTTTGCTTATCCTTTGTCTTTGTGATTGCTTTTGCATCCCTACAGCCTAGCCTCTGCACCTGCTTCTCCTTAGTGTTTGTTACTGGAGAATAGGTGAATTCCTTGTTGTTCTGTGGGGAGGATCTAAATCTCCCCCCCCCACCCGTCAGGTTGCCCTCTTCTGACCTTTGGCAGTTTCTTCAGGCTTGTCCTTTTAATCTGTGTAATACTTTTTTATTTTCTTAATTATGAAATGTGTCATACCTATAGAAGAATATGTAAGATATATGCTTATATTTTAAAGATAAATAAATACTATCTCCTGGGTTAAGAAACAGCATTACAAACACCTTAAAGTCCTGTATACTTTCTGCTCCCCTCAGAGGGAGCCACTGACTTACAGTGTTGATTATTGATCATTTTTTAGTGTGTATATCTCTGAACAGTATACTTCTGGTTTAAAACAGCAGCAGAAGAAACCAATTACGAAGCACAAATCTAACTGTATAAGGAAATTGCCAATAGAAGATGAAAGTTTCTAGATTATGCTAAACAGCTTTTGTAGGTTTTTGTTGTACGTTGAATTGTGTTCCTGAGAATGAATGTGTTATATGTGTGTGTGTATGTATATACACACGTAGTTTTTTTTGTTTGTTTGTTTTTTTAAAGGAAAGGTTCAGAAAGAAATGAAGGTGAATAGTAGACAGGCAGGCAGGGAGAGAGAGGAGGAAGTACTTTATTTATTTTTTATTTTATTTAATTGTTCCCCTGGCCCCATGATGCTAGCCCAGGTCCTTGGGATATATGTGGACTGTGCCTAGCTGGAGCTGGTGAACCCAACTGCTACTCTCCCAAGGCATGCCTTCAGAAGTATATATTAAAATCCTAACCCCTGGTACAGTAGCTCCTCTCATATCCTCACGGAATATATCCCAAGTGGATGCCTAAAACCATAGATAATACTGAGCCCTATATGGACTATTTTATAAATTAGGAACAGTGAGATGTTGACACCAATAACTGATAATAAAATAGAACAGTTATAACAATATACTGTAATAAGAGTTACATTACTGGTATATTACTGCCTCAGAGTATTTTACTGTATATATTATTATTATTATTATTATTGTTAATATTACCATATACAATACCTCCTGTTGACTGCAGGTAACCAAAACCTCAGAAAGTATAATGATGGATGATAGGGCCTTTTCAAATGCAATCAGTTAAGACGAAGTCATACTGTAGTAGGGTGAGCTCTTAATATAGTATGACCAGTGTCCTTAACGAGAAAAGACATAGAGATTCTTCCCTAGTGGACTGAGAGAGTATGGCCATGATGACACCTTGATTTCTGATTTGTAGACTATAAAACTGTGAAAAGAGAAATGACTGCTGTTTTAAGCCACCCCCACCCAGCTTTGAAACATTGATATGGCAGTCCAGGAAGTCATATGGTTATATTCTGACTTCAGGTTGAGCCTATTCTATGGAAGTCAGTGATCAGGGCTCCTAGGGAGTTCTGGGAAGCTAAGACTTACCATAGTCTCCAGCTTGTTCAATTTACAGTCATTCTTGTTTTCTGGTATATTCTAGGCTATAAGTAAGTACTACTTTAAGCTGTAACTCATGACTTTGGAAACAATGTTATTATCAACTTAGCATTTTGTAACTTTTTTTGTTATTTAGTGCCTATTTTTTAGTTTTTAGAAAAATGGAAACATTTAAGGTATCTTTAATTTATTTAATTTTTGATCAAATAAATTGTGCTTAGAGAAAATAGTCTTTATGATGTTGATTCTTTGCTATAAAGCTAAATATTCTATATCTGTCTTTTTTTTTCTGTTATTTAAAATTATTGTGTAGTCTTCCCACCTGACAAGGAAATACTATGCATGTTTTCATCACCTTTTTTGTTTTGTGTAACTTAGATAACAGTAAACTTCATTAAGTTGTTTATTCACTCTTCTTATGTTTCCTCCTAGGTTAATTTCTTACTAGCCTGCTCCTAAAGATTCCTTAAAATATGATCTTTTTGGTGTTAATTTTGAAATATATCTACCTAAAAATATAATATTTTTATTTCACTCATGCATTTAAATGATAGTACAGCTGGATGTAAAATTGTATTTTTTTTTCTTTCCATATTTTAAATTATATTCCATTTTTGTATTACATAGAATGTTCCTCCTGAGAGTCTTAATGTCAGTATCATTCTTATTTCTTTATAAGTGGCCTCCTTTTATTTTCTCCCATACCCTGGAAGCTTTCAGAATTTTGTTTTTGATCTTTAATTATGCTTTATATTTTAAGGGTTTTTTGGGGTTTTTTTTTTTGCTTATCTTTATCTTGCTTGTGACAGCTCTGATCTTTCCATCAGAAAGCATGTGTCTCACATGCTGTTGACATTTAACCTGCTCATTCTCTGTACTTCCTGGATATATGGTTTTCACTTGTTGTCTGATTAGTTTGAGTGAGATTTCAGTCATTATTGCTTCAAAATATTTCTTCCTGTTCTTCCCCTGCTATTCCCATTATGCATATGATAGACCTTTTGTAGTTGACCCAAGTGTTTTTTGAACATTTTGTTCCGTTCTGGTCCCCCCACCCCCATCTTTTTTCCTCTTTGCTTTTCAGTATTTTAAGTACATCTTTAAGCTCAGTGATTCTTTCGTTGTGTTACCTCCTAATAAACCCATGAAAGTCATTTTTCATTTGTTAGTGTTTTATATTTCCGACATTTCTTTCTCATTCTTTCTTGGGATTTCCCTCTCTTTGCCTAAATGACCCATCTGTTCTTACATGTTGCCTGCTTTATCCACTGTAGCTCTTAATAGTCAATATTTATTGTAGGTATTTTAAGTTCTCAGTTCAGTAATTCTAGTAGCTCTGTCATATCTGAGTCTGGTGCTGATGCTTGCTCCATCTCTTCAAAATTTTTTTATCATTTAGTATGCGGTGTAATTTTTTGTTAGAAGCTAAATGTGTATTATGTTAAAGAAACTGGGAAATGGGCCTTTGTGATGTGATGATAAGATATGGCGTGCTGGAGAGGTGTTCCATAGTCCTGTGATTAGCTCTCAGTCTTTTAGTGAGCATATGCTTCTGGGCTGTGAACTTTGTGTTTCTTGGTTTTTCCTCCACAACTAGGTAGGATGGGATGACTGACTGGAGAAGGACTGGAATTGGGTATTTCCCTTCCCACAATAGTTTCTCCTGAGGGCAGGCCTTGTTAAGATAAAATGCCCAGACATAGTTCAGGTGGCACTTCTGTTCCCCTGCAGAAGCAGGAGGGGATTTTCCTTTGATCTTGACTGTGAGGACTGATCTAGTAGAGAGCTTCTGTAAGTAAAATACAAAATGTGGGGTCCCAGGAGTTTTTTCTCTTATGTTTGTCTGTACTGAGTCTCCTGCAACTCATCAACTACAGTTTAGGGTTTACTTGCCCAGCACTGGTTCCCAGAGGTTTTTTGCTCCAGTAACTTGGGATTCTCTATGCCCACATATCTGTCTCCAAGTTTTGAGGCAGTGCTTTGCCCTGTGACTTTATCTCTGATGGATCTAAAAGAAGTTGTTGATTTTCAGTCTGTACACTTTTTACTTCTTGTTTGGGAAATTCATCTCTATTCATTTTTATATATATTCCTTCTTTATTTTTAGCCCTGCCCCTTCTGGATTCTTAATATGGATGTTGACATCATTGCTGCTTTTTTTTTTTTTTAAGGAAAAGTACAGGCAGAAATGAAGGCGAGCAGAGAGAGGCAGGTAGGAAGCAAGAGGAGAAAGCAGCTCTTAATCTTACTTAGTTGTTCATTTTTGTATTCATCCTGGGCCCAGGTCTTGAACTTGGTTCTTGGGATATGTGGCCTGTGCTGTCGGCCAAGCATAGTTGAAGAGTCTTAAACTTCATTTGTTGAATGCTTCATTTCAGTGATCATGTATTTAATATCTGGCAATGAATAACTTCTCATTGCTTTTTCCAGGTTGGAGCCTATTTATTATACTTTTTTTGCTAATAACTTTATTGAGATACAATTTGGAAAGTGTACAGTTTCAATAGTTTCTAGTACATTCACAGAGCAATGTAAACATCAACATAATCAAACATTTAGAATATTTTCACCACCCTAGAGACACTGAACCCTTTTGCTATTCCAGTCAATCCCCACACATCCATGCTCATTGATATACTTTCTGTCTGTAAATATACCTGTTCTGGACATTTCACATAAATGAAATCACTTAAGATGTGGTCTTTTCATACTGCCTTCTTTCATTTATCTTAAGTGAAAATACTTTAGCGTGTTTTAGAGGTCATCCATACTATCATCAATATTTCAGTTCTTTTTTTCCTTTTACTTTTATTATTTTTTTGAAATTTTATTTTTTAAAGTACTTTATTGCAGTAACATTGTTTTAAAAATTAAAATAAACTCATATGTGTAGGTTCCCCTTGTGTGCAGTGTCCTCATTCTGCATATATATATCAACACACCCTGGCCTCCACCAGAATCATCAAGCGTTCTTAACATTATGCAGTGGCCTCCACCACCATTTGCTCCCCTCCTCCCCAACCCATTTCCTGTTGGTAGCTTCAGGAATATTGTTACCCAAAGCTGAGCAATGGGGGCTCTAGGGGAGCTCCTTTTATACTCTTGAGGTAATGATTCATCTTCTTGGCTATGTGTGGTTTCCACTGGCAACTCTTATCAGTTATGTACAGCTGCAGAGTAGGGAGGCTATGTTTGCTTTTCCTTGATCACGATAACTGGACATAACTACAGTCTCCATAGAACAGGACGTAGCTACAGCATCCGTAATACAATACCAGGACATAGCTACAATCTCTGTAGTACAGTGGAAAATTCCTGGTAGATTACCTTTTGCATCAGAGTCAGAGTAAGGTTTTCTACCATACTATATAATATAAACCCGCCCCAAACTTAGTGGCTTGAAACAATTTCAATATAGTGTTTCCTCTGAGTTTGTGTGTTGACTGGCCGGCAGCAGGGGAGGAGGTTCACCTGCGTGGCTCTTCTACTCCATGTGTGAGTCTTCTACTACATGTGTTGCGGGCGTGAGTCATGCATGTGCCTGCATTTGGCAGGGAGCTGGGTCAGAACTCAGATAACCAGGATGACCTCTCCCATCAGGGCCTGTCACCATGTAGCCTCTATAGACATTCTGTGGTCCTTCTGGGCACCATGGCAGTTGGACTAGAAGAAGGAGAAAGGGGAAACTTCCAGGTCTCTAAGGCTTCAGTTCAGGCAAACCAAACGGTTACCTTTGACTCTTTCTGATTGGCCAGTACCTATCACAAGAACTGCAGATTCAGGGGTCAGGGAAGGTGACTGCCTTTTGATGTGAGGACACACCTACAGGTACCAGGGGAAGTGTTGGTGCCATATTTGAAAACTATACCACAGCTTTGAATTTCACTTTGAAATTTATTTTAGAGTCCTGGAAAAATTTCAAAGTTAGCCTTTGAAAATTTTGGTGTTCAGTTTGAGAAAGTAATGAGAGCAAATTATAAAAGAAGGAATTCTTGATCTTCTTCCAGTAAAGTTATATTCTAGGCTAAGAGCAAATCAATTCTACAAAAACAACTCAAGTTGCTAAACTTCATCCAACTCTTGGCAAACCACTTTATAAATATGCCTTTTAATCTTCCATCTGAGCTCTATGCTGTAAAACCCTAATTACACATGTTCTGTTGCTCTATGACTGAGGCCCTGGACAGCACTCATCAGGGAACATGTATCTCTAGTTGGGCTTGCAGAGCAAACCCACCAGTCTTTAGGGCATCTTCGTAGGAAGACAGACCCCACGCTCAGTGACTCTCAGGAAAGCCTCCACTGGCATGATTGATTTGAAGAATGATAATCCATCTCAGTCCTACTATTCAAGGCATATTTTGATAAATTCATATACGGATACAACCATAATTGGCCCATTTAACTTGTGGACCACTAATAAAACATGACCCCTGAATGTGCTGCTTCCTTGGTGTTAATGTTGGTTAGTATTTGATGAATGGATTGAAGGCATAATATAGACAAAATGAAACTGAGGAGGTGCATTGCCAGTGTTCAATCATAATTTCACTCAAGTGGCTTTTAAAATTTTAAATGGCTTAAAAACCTGTTAGATTATTTTGACTTTAAACTGTTAACAGCCAGGATTTTTCATTCATATGTAATTTTATGCACAGGTACCTGTAAAGTTTGTATTGAAACTTGAGCTTTCCAAATAAGTAATGTAAAAATACTTACCTTCTGACACTTAAAAATGTCATAAGTACTATAATTATCTGTGGAACTTAAACAAATCTTTGAAGTATTTTTGTTTTTATATAACCAAAGTTGCTTTTTCATAGACTGCCTTGCCATCCAGGAAAGGATTTCGACACCAGACCACTAAGTTTTTGTATCGTTTGGTGGGCTCAGAAGACTTGGCTGTGGACCAGAGTATTGTCAGCCCTTATACTTCTCGGATCTTGAAACCTTACATCAGGTACATGGAGAAGAACTGTGATAACCAAGTATGTTAAGAGGAATATTGTTTGTGGTTTCCATGCTCCCTTCTCATTTTTTGTTTGTTTTGTTTTGTTTCAATTTTAAAGCTGTATATATTTATTAGTCTGAAATGAAAAAATGTGGAGAGATACTTCAATTAGGCCTATATCGCTCCTGGAGTTGGGACATTTTCTAACGATGAGTCTCATCCAGCCAGGGCTTGACCTCTGAACTAGAGAGACTGCTTGTGCTATCAAGTGAGGTGCTGGCTTAGCTGACTGCACTACTCTGCAACTCCCTGACCAAGCGCTGCTTTCCAGGCAGGCAGCGTGCAGGCCTGCTCCAGCGCCCCTTGACTCTGCGGCTTTCTATCTGTCCTTGGTCTGAGCAGAGGGTTAAATGGGCATACTGTTTCTGTTTCCTCGTTTGTTCATAAAGGCTTCCCAACACTGGTAGAATTCCTTGGCAGGTACAGAGGGGTTTGACCTGACGGATGTTAATGTCAAATTTCATAAAAGAAAAGTATTGTAGCTGTATTAAGTTAGCTACCTTGCATAAAGTAGAACGATGTGTTTAAAATTTCAAGTAGTGTTTGGGAAAATCAGATAAATCAAATGGCTATAAGCAATATTGAATATTTTTCTTAACTTGAGCTTGTCTTTTTGTTGTGGTCCTGGAGGCGTGACTATGAAACGAAGCCACCCAAGCTGCAGCTTCTGTCACAGATCTGTTCCCACCTACACAGGAGCGACCCTCACTGGACACCAGAGCCCGATGCCCCTCTTGACTACTGCTATGTCCGGCCCAATCACATCCCAACGATAAACTCAATGTGTCAGGAGTTTTTCTGGCCTGGTATGTTGTCCCCAAAACTGGGTGGATTGTTTTTCTGCATAGTTCAGTAATTTTTTAAGTTGGTGTTTGCTGTGTGACCCTAAAACCTTTATTTATGTGATTTCATTTAATTTGTGTCTACTGCATAGAAATATTAAAATGTGAACACTTATTTCCTAAGATGAAAAATAAGCCAGATATTAAAGTAATGAACAGTTTTTTGTTTGTTTGCTTCTCTTTCCTGTTTGTTTTGGCTTCCAGAATAAAAGGTTCAGTGTGTATTGCTTCTACATATATTTAGATATCAGGTAATGTCTATTAAAGATAAACAGACTGGTAGCTTGGGCATGTTTGGGCACTTAGGATTTTCGTTTAATAATTCTCTATGCCTGTTTGCTTGGCTTTTTCTTGGAGAGCATTGGTGGTGTTTTTAAAAGACCAAATACTCCAGTCATAGACTTTGAAAACAAGAGTAGACCTGAGTTGTTGTTTTATTAGACATAGCATATTGTTTCAGAAGACCAGAGCCATCAATGAATTAAAGAAACATATTACTAAATGTAAGAATGTTCTTTGTAGATCTACTTTACCACTCTGCTTTGACATATAAAGGAAATAATGCATGTCTGCCAGTGTTAGATTTCATTAGAATAGCTGTGTCCTCTTGGTCATCTGATAGTCATGTAATAGTGCATATGGTGATGGAGTTGCACTGGCTCGTTTGGGAGTGACATGGGAGCTGAAAGGAACATTCTGGGAGCATCTCCTTCCTGCCCTTTACAGTACTGCCGTCCATACATTATGTTTGGAATCATTATTTAATCCTTTCATTATAAAATGCAGCATTTTTTCAAAGGAACTTATGAATTGTCTATATATGAGATAAAGAATACAATAAAATGGACACACTTAGGGGACTTTTACCCCAGCTCTGTGAGGTCTAGTGTGCTCTCATCTTAGGTTTTGCAGAAACTAAGAGGAGTGAAAGTGAGCTTAAACATGTGTCTCTCTGCCCACTTTTATTTTTATAATTTGAACATGTGGTATCTATGGTAATATCTTTGCCTCCAGGTTTTTTGTTTTTAGCATCCAGGTGTGGCTGTAAGTACAGACTGAACAGCTTGGTGTTCCAAAAGGCACAGGGTTTGAATCTCTGATTGACTCTTTTCTTTAGGTATTGACCTGTCTGAGTGCCTGCAGTATCCAGACTTTAGTGTTGTCGTCCTTTATAAAAAAGTCATCATTGCCTTTGGCTTCATGGTTCCTGATGTGAAGTATAATGAAGCATACATTTCATTTCTCTTTGTCCATCCTGAATGGAGACGAGCAGGAATTGCAACTTTCATGATTTATCATCTGATCCAGGTAAGTTGTCTGTGCTCATCCTTTACCTACTTACCTCTGAGTTCCCCTGAAAACTTGGAGGCAGGATAAATCTTTTCTCATCCTTCCAGCACACGTGCTAGGATAGGTTGCCTGGAAAATAAGCGAAGAGAGTCAGTCGCCATCATTCGTGAAGTTATTCAAACAGACAGATGCACCCTTGTGGCTCAGGTGACTGAGACAGGTAGGTGTAGACCATGTAAAACCCAAAGACCCAGGTTCTCAACAAGTAAATAAATAAAATAAAACACACAAACAAAAGTCTTTGCCTCTCCAAAATAAAATTCCTATTCAGGCCCAGATTCCAAAGAAACCAGTTTGTGAAATAAATGAGAAAATACCGAGGTGATCGCCTAAAGCACTGCACTCTCCATATTAGTTACTGTTCCCATTCTTAGAGTCACCACTGTCACTACTCTGAGAATTGTGCCAATTCTGTGGAAATAAAACTATGTTTTTTGTTCTTAAGTATTTTTAAACATTCTAGAAAACCTGTTCCAATCAGTAATGCATACTCTATTGTTATTGGTTGTTTTAAATTTTATTATCACTGTATAAACTGGCATGAATTTTCTGAGACTTGACTGTTAATCAAATTATAATATATCTTTCAGTATATATATCTGTCACCTTTGAGGAAAATATAACATCCAACAAGCATGCAAGGATTTTTCCCCACAACATTTTTCTGGTAATTTTATGTAGAAACCATTTGGTATGGAAGATTTTGTTTATAATTGGGCAAGATTCCTTTTTAAATAGGAAATGGAGATGATACAATGGCGTTTTCTAGTTTCTAGTGAAACTTACTAATTCCCAAATGTTGATTAGAACATTAGAACCATCTTTTCAGAAATTGTTTTTAATATATTACTTTATATTATCTTCAGCTGAAACCTCAGTTATTTTCTAGCAAGTTTCTCTGCCCCACCCCATTCACAGAATAAGCCTGTACTCTGTTCATTCTTCCAAACTTGCATAACACTTTGAGGATTTCTGCCTTTTTTCACCTCCAGGAGTTTCATGGATGAGATTTTGATATGTATTTCTGACATAGGCCTGGCACAGTCAGTTTGTTCAGAGCATTTGCTGGGTAAGAGTAGCATTCATCTTTTTCTGTGGGTGCTTGGCCCCCAGGCCCAGACCCAGTACTGTTCAGCCAATAGCACACAGGGATTGCCTTGGGTAGACCATGCAGATTTGCATTTTAAAGAGCTCTAGCATGATTTGTTTTATACACTCATAACACACTCTTGTCCTGGTATTATAGTGGTTTTTTCTTGTACTAAAAATGCCTTTATGCAGGATATAAGATAAGCAGAGAATAAAATGTAGCTGTCTGCTTTCAACAGAGTCGTTCTTAGAGGCCTTTTGGGTTGTAAAATCTCAAGGACCCTATTAGCTTCAGTATTTCAGTGCCTTCCTCGTTAAAAAGCAAGTTCTTAATGGATATGATTTGGGGGGATCCTTCATTTGGTGTAACTGATGAGAGAATGTAGGGAGCTGCCTTGTATTAATAGAATAATTTTTACTCTTTTCCCCTCAGCTGATGCTAAATATAGAAACTTCTCATTCCTGAGAAGCTAATTCTATCCTTTTGGGAGAAATGGAAGGGGACTCTGGGATTCAGAGGGTCTGTACAGAATCTTCAGGTTTTGTAATTAAATAAAAGTCTTTAATAATTCCTATTAACACCACAAAATTTAGCATCGTTTTAGTAGGTCTAGGTAGGGAATTTTTACAAGTTTGGGGGTACAAGATAACATCTAGTTTTTGTTTTTTTAATTGATATTTTATTGCAGTAACTTTGATTTTGCACATTAAAATAAACTTAATATGTATAGGCTCTCCATATGTGCAGTTTTCCTATTCCTGAGATATATGTCAACATACCCTGCTGTCCATCAGGTCACCCAAGTATTCTTTTTTCATTATTTTTATTTTTACCCATTAAAATAAATTCATATGTATAGGTTCCCCATTCTTCATGTATATGTCAACCCACCCTGACCTACACCAAATCACCAATATTCTTCACCATTGTCCAGTGGGATCCCCAAACACTTACCATGCCCCCACCTCATTTCCTATTGGTAACCTCAGTTCTATTGCAAGTGTCCAAGAGTTGGTTTTGTTTCATCTATTCCTTTGTTTTGTCTGTTCACATTCCACCTATGAGTGAGGTCATCGGGTATCTATCTTTTTTCTTTTGACTTATTTCACTTAGGATAATTCCCTCTATGTCATCCATATTGATTCAAATAACAGAATTTCATCTAAGAACTATAGTATTCAATTGTGTATGTGTATGTACCACATATTCCTTCTCCGTTCATCCGATGTTGGGAAAGTAGGTAATTTCCAGTTCTTAGCTATTGTGAATAGGGCTTCAGTAAACATGGGGGTGCATAAATCTCTGCATGTTAGTGTTTTTTGAATCTTTTGGGTAAACACCCAAAAGTGGGATGTCGGGATCTAATGGAATTTCCATATTCAACCTTTTGAGGAGTCTCCATACTCTTTTCCAAAGGGTTGCACCAATTTGCACTCCCACCAACAGTGTCAACATGTTCCCTTTTCTCCACATCCTCGCCAACATTTGTTGTTTCCAGACTTTTGGATGATAGTCTCTCAGGTGTAAGGTGATATCTCATTGTTGTTTTGATTTGCATTTCCCTCATAGCCAGGTGGTAGGAACATCTTTTCATGTGCTTGTTGGCCATTTGTATATCCTTTTCAGAAAAATGTCTCTCCAGTTCCTTGTCCATTTATTTAATTGGATTACCTGTTTTTCTGTTATTGCATTTTAATAGTTCTTTGTGTATTTTGCATATTAATCCCTTATCAAAATAAGGAATGCAAATATCTTCTAGTTAATAGGTTATCTTTTTGGTTTGGTGATGTTTTCTTAGGGTGTGAAGGAACTTTTTAGTTTGATGTATTCCCATTTGTTTATTTTTGTATTTCTTTCCTTTGATGCTGGAGTTCAGTCCCCAAAGACCTCTGTAAGGTTGATATCATGGAATGTCTTTCCTTTGTTGTCTTAAAAGATTTTTATGGTTTCAGGTTTTGTATTCTAGTCTCTTGTCCATTTTGAGTTCATTTTTGTGAAAAGTTTTAGAGAGTAGTCTAGCTTCATTCTTTTGCATGTGGCTATTCGATTTTCCCAGCACCATTTATTGAAGAGACTTTTCTTTCTCCATTGTATGCTTTTGGCTCCTTTGTCATAGATTAACTGACTGTATGTGAGTGGGTCAGTTTCTGGTGATTCAGTTCTGTTCCACTGATCTATGCCTTTGTTATTATTCCAGTACTACACAGTTTTAGTTGCTATTGCTTTGTAGTATAGCTCAATATCTGGGAGTATAATCCTTCCAGATCTGTTCTTTTTTTTCTCATAATTGCTTTGGCTGTTTGGGTTCTTTTGTGCCATACAAATTTTAAGATTTTTTTTTTTTCTATTTCCTGGAAATAAACCCCTGGGATTTTAGTCGAATTGCATTAAATCTGTATACTGCTTTATAGCATCTAGTTTTAAAAAATAGAACATCTCTGTTTCTTTAACATTATCAAATTGTGGCCTGTTCCCCCCTTGGAATATGGCCCACCCTTATTCTGTCTTGTAAAGGGTGTGCTATCTTCTATATTCAGTGAATTACACTTGCGTTTGCTTTAAAAAAAAAAAACCACAAATGATTGTCATATTGTTTGGAATTTACATATCTGACATCTTTTAATGTAATTGAGTTATAAATCAAATAATAAAATTGACAATAAATTATCCTCTTCAGTTTTTCCTTCAGAGGAAAAAAAATACCAAGACACCCAGAATACCATCAATTTCCTTAGTTTTGATGAATGTTTTCTTTTCTTCAGTGTTTTGAGCAGTAGCAAAATGTCATTCAGTTTCTGCTGGTTGCCAGGTGTTGCAGTGCTGCAGTCCCTGATTTCATAACTGACTTCCTATGCTACAAGAGTTTCTTTCACCTACTCATACTCCCTCAGTCTTTTAAGTTTTCATCTTATGTTTTCCGCCCCACCATTGGCAGACCTGCATGGGCAAGGATGTGACCCTTCACGTCTCAGCAAGCAACCCCGCCATGTTGCTGTACCAGAAGTTTGGATTCAAGACTGAAGAATATGTTTTAGATTTTTACGATAAATATTACCCTTTGGAGAGTACAGAGTGTAAACACGCATTCTTTCTGAGGCTCCGACGCTGACGTGACGAAGGCTCTTCATAGAGAAATGCATATACTCTTACAGAATGAACTTCACCTAGACCTAAAACAATTGTTCATGTCATTTTGGGTTCTGGTCTTTGTGATCCTTCAGCCGTCGCAGCTGATGAGAAAAGCGATGAGCAGGGGAGTGAGTTGGGGTGAGTAGCCCTTCAGCAAAATCGCTATTCAGCCCTTTCTGGAGAGGCCTTTGATCGATCTTAAGACTCCATAGCCAACTGAAACAAAAGGGTGCTGCAGTCCTCTTTACAGTTTTATAAGGCAGTATCTAAACTGATACTCTTGGTGAGACAATCTGTCCCAGTTTTAAGGGTGAGGAGACGTAGCTAGGAAAGATTCGTGCAGTGCCCCAGAGGCACTGCCCTTCCTGGAATGAGATTCTGAGATGGTTACATAAAGGGATTCCCAGCGGCTGTTATGTTGTCATTGAACCCACAGGACAGCTAAGGCACTGAGCTTCTGTTGTCTCTGGCTGACTTTGATCCTAATCAGAATAAACTAAACATTTGTATCTACATGTTGCCTCCCTTGTTTTACTGTTAGTGTCTTCTGCCAGGGGCACTGGCCTGGGAATGGGGGGTCCCATTCTCCCCGAGCCTGGCCTTGCTTAGATTGCTCCACTGGCTGGGTCTGGGGTGGTAGGAGTCAAGTTAGCTGTGCACAGAGCTGGTATTGTCTACAGGATTTAGGCTACGTTGTGTGTTTGTGGTTGTTGGAGATGGTCTGTCAATCTGGTGCTTTTGAATCCAGCAGGAACATTTCCAAAACAAATTTTAATTAATTATTTTTATTTTCACATATTAAACTTACATGTAAAGGTTCCTCATTCCTCCTGTGTATGTTAACACACCCTGCCCTCCATCAAGTGTTTTAAAATAAAAATCTTTCGTCTAACCACTTCTGACCAGAACTCTAGTCTTATCAGTGTACTTCCAAGCTCTCTTGGAAAGAGCAGCAACCCAGTACCTGTGGCAGTTGTTGGTTCTGGTCTGCTTTCTCTGGCCTTTCTCCTTTCCTCTGGGCTGGTGCTGTAATAAACCTATGATTAGTCCTTTAAGTGACACTGCAGGGAGTGGAGTAAGGTATGGAAAATATTCTTGAATTACTGTGTTTGGGAGGATTTCCAGTCATTTATTTTGGAATTTCAAGTGAGAAGGCTTTGTTTTTTTACAAAAGCGGTCGTGAGATTTTAAAAAGTGGCATGCCTGGTAGCTCAGGCATTGATAAGCCAACAACTGGGGCATAGACCATGTAAAAACCCGAAGACCTAGCTTCACAGCTCAGAACAGGTGGGGATAGGGAAATGGCCAGAAATGAACAAATCAATAAATGGAAATGCTTCTTCCTTTCCTCCTCTCTCTGCCTGCCTGCCTGCCTGCCTGCCTGCCTGCCTGCCTTCCTTTAAATACAAAACAAAAAACTGAGGAACTCTTGTCTTCAGTTGGGTGTTCCCAAGGAATTTGATTGTCTTTGACCTTTTCCAGGCACCCCTAGGGAGACAGCTGCTGGGAGCCAAGTGGGCTTATAGGGCCCTGGTGGAGGTAGGAGTGGGAGCAGAGCTAATTGTATGCATGCTTACCCAGTCTTTCTAAGGAGATAGAGCTATATTTACAGCAGGATGTGTGAGTATTAAAGTCATAATTTTGAAATTTCTAAATACAGTTAACACATTTTTAGGCAAAGTGTTCATTGTCTAAAAGCTACACTGCCTAGGTACCTTTCCTGGAACTTTCTCTGCAAATGGGCTTGGTGTCTCCAGGGAGAGGCATTTCAGGTCACCCTGCCAGTGCGGGGTTGCATTACACACTGTGATTATGATGTGCTCAGGTATTACTAGCAGGAAAATGGAGGGAAAAGCATCTCAGTACTGGGAATGCAAACAGTGAATATTTACTTCAGCTTGCTCCTCTGTAAGATGGGATTGATGATATTCATCTCATGGGTTTGTAGTGATGAGCTTAGTAAGGCTAAGAAAATCACAAATGGAGACCCTGAACTCAAAGCTATGTGGTCTGGTGGCAGAGTCTGCAGCCTGCCCTACCCTGGCTGGGCCCTGGGGAGACGGAGCGGTCAGCATGCTTGACTCACCACTTCCCCCAGAGCCGGGCCCCATGAGCCATGGGTGGGTGAGGAAGAAATGTGTGCATCAAGAGCTGGTGTAGGGGCGCAGGGAGACCTCAGGAATGTACCTGGTGTTTCTTATACTTTACAAACCTCATGTGTGGAATCTTTCTGTTGATCACAAATTTTTTCTTACTTTTTGCAGTCTCCTCTTCTCTGTATGGGTGTAGGTTGCCCCTATCTCGCAGAACCTCACAGTCCTCCACAGATTCCCTAGGTCAGGAGAATCCTGCGAGAGTAACCAGAGACGAGGATTAGATCTGGGTTAGATGAACTGAGGCAGGAGATGGGCAGCTCAGGTAGGAGCTGGAAGCCCTATGGCTGTGCTCTCACAGATGGTGTGACTTTAGATGAGTATGGCTCAGCCTCCGCTGTAGCATTGCTGCTGCTGCTAACAGATGAATTCTTAATTCTTCCAAACATCAGAACGTGTGTCAAGAAGGTCATTGGCCCAAGCATGGTGACAATGTTTAACAACGATCTGTATAGCAGAGCTTCACAGTGGGGCGGACTACCACTAATGGGTACAGACCCCTCAACCTTTGGGGCAGGGGTTTGTCCTCTTGGCACATAGCCAGGCTTGCGCTGCTAAATGTTTGACCACTGCCGTGGGGAGGGGCAAGGAAGGGGACCAGTAGATGAACCCTGCTTGCAGTGTTTGCTGGTTCCTGTGGTACAAATACTCTCATATGGCCTGTCTCCAGCCACCAATGTGATGTTGAGCACTAAGTTCGGTGTTGGTCAGACATGCTCAACAGCAAGCACATCATTATGTGGCATTTTCATCACACAGATAACAGTAGATAGAGACAACCTTGGGAGTATAGATAATAGTCACATAATGTGATGATCAGCATGTGATGACTTTTGAGCATGTATTGCCTTTTTTAAAATATGATTAATACAGTTATGTTATATATTTAGCTATTTATAAAATCCCAGGAAATCTAGCCATCAGCTCCCGTGGCTAGCCTGTGATCCCAGGAGCAGCAGAAGCTTGGGGGTGTGAATGGCCCTCATCCTGGCCTCACATACATCAGATACATCTGCATGTTTGTGGCTGGTGTGTCCTCTAGTTGTCTGCAGGGAGACTCTGGAGCTCTCACCACTTACAGACTCTTAGCTTGAAGCAGCTTTGGATTCAAATTCCATTCACCTTTTCAGTTACCAACATATTTGTCCATACTAGACTCCATAATTTTAAATATAAGAAATTTTCAAATTTAAAAAAACGTTAAATATCATCTACTTTTGTCAACTACTTTTCTCGTGGGTGACTGTCAAGAATTAGGAGAGAATTAGTGAACATACATTATCAAGAATTGTGTGGAACAACTTCAAGCATAATATCTGATACTTAAAAAACATATTCATGGACACACCCTGGTGGCTCAAGTACTAAGTCAGTGACTGGGGATGTGAACCATGTAAATGTGAAGGGCAAGGACCTGGGTTCAGGACCCAGGGCTGGGGTGGGGTGGGGCAGACAACATTAAGTAAAAGTGCTTCCTTTTTTCCTTAAAAATGCTTCTTCCCCTTCTCTACTCTCTTTAAATAATATATATGTTCATGAAAGCCAGATCAAGTTTCTCATGGTGCTCTAATTGCCTCTATTTTGTGGAAACCGATGCTTGAGAGTTTGAATAATTGTGTGCCAAGGGCACAGAGATAGAAAGCAGACGATAGCAACACTAGTCCAGCCTGGAGCTGCTGGGTCATGTGAAATGAGGAAGGGCCTCTCCCAAGGTCATAGGGTCCCTGGACCCTGAATAGTGCTTGGTGCCAAGCCGTCATTTCCCACTCTGTTGCTTAGACCACTAACTTGTGTGTGTGGATATTGCTTTGGTATTCTCCCAGGTTAGATTCATAACCTGATGGGTGTATGTGAGGCAAGGTGTGTGAGTATGAATGTTTTTTCTGGGGAGAGGCCTGAAGCTTCATCAGATGTTCAAAAGGGTATGGGGCCAAAAATAGTAACAAGCCCTGTTCAGAATGGAGGAAGGAAATTTCTAGAGCATCTCAGTGGTTCAGACAACAGTTCAAAAGGAATGACTCACTAAACAGTACCTTTTAAACAATCTATTTTTAATTTTCATAGCATTTCAGGCATGACCAAAAGTTAGGAAAGAATACAAAGAATTGCCAGACACCCAGTTTCCTAAAGGTTAATGTTTTACACACTTGTCCCCTTTTACATGTGCACATGACACACGCAAGCACTTATTTTCTGGAACTATTTTAAAGTAGGTTGCAGATATCACCCCCTTCGGTGTGCATTTCTAAAGGGAAGGAACTTCTGACCTCATCGTCGTCGAGTGCTCAGATCAAGAAGTTGAATGTTACAGAGCAGAGAGAGGAAGCTGCTTCTGGCTCCCGCTCTCACAGCCATTGCAGAGCCATGAGCTCCACAGAAGCCCGGGGCAAATGCGTGCCGGATGGACACTGGGTGACTCTGCCTCACTGAGTAAAAATAGCTAAACATCTGAAAAGAGATCCTAAGACGCCAAGAGGCAAAATGTCTCCATAAGCGTTCTTTGTGCAAACTCACCAGGAGGAGCACTAGAAGAAGCCCTTGGATTCTTCAATCAATTCAGTTTTCTAAGAAATGCTCAGAGAGGTGGACGACCATGTCTGCTAAGGAGAAAGGGAAATTTGAAAACATTGCAGAGGAAGACAAGGCCCGTTATGAAAGAAAATGAAAACATATCCCTCCAACAGGGGAAGCAAAAATGAAGTTCAAGAATTCTACTGCACCCAAGAGGCCTCTTTCAGCCTTTTTCTTGTTCTATTCTAAGTGTCGCCCCCAAATTCAAGAAGAACATCCTGGCCTGTCCACTGGTGATGCTGCCAAGAAACTGGCTGAGATGTGGAATAACAGGGCTACAGATGACAAGCAGCCCTGTGAAAAGAAGGCTGCTGAGCTGAAGGGAAAATACGAACAGGATGTTGCTGCACACTGAGCTAAAGGAAAGCCCGATGGAGCGAAATGTGGGGCTTGTCAAGGCTGAAAAGAGGAAGAAGATGAAGTTGGTTCTAGTGCAGGTTTTTTTCTTGTCTATAAAGCATTTAACCTTCCTGTACACAACTCGCTCCTTTTAAAGAAAAACACTGCAATGTAAGGCTACGATTTGTTTTTAAACTGTACAGTGGCTTCTTTTTTTGGTATAGTTAACACACTACCAAATGCACCTTTAGAGAGCCCTGTCCTGGTGGTGTTTTCAGTAGCCACTCACTGCCTGGTACAGTGTGGGGGTTGTAAGTGGGCATGGAAATTTAAAGCAGGTTCTTACTTATGCACAGCACAAATTAATTCTATATGGGGATGGTAGTTTTTTCATCTTGTCTCATGAAGTTTACACAAAATAATTGCTCTTCTGTTATCGAACACCACTCTGTAATTGCAAAAGAAATAAAAAACCCAAAAAGTAAACAGCTGTAGCTGTTTTGTTGATATCCTGAATGCTTCTAAGAAAATACAATGGGATTTTTTTATTTAAAAAAAATCGAAGTTAATTATGGTGTCTAATCTATAGACATTCACATTTCACTAATTGTCCTAGTGCTGCCCTTGATAGCAAAAGAAAATCAAGTGTGGCATTCAGTTGTTATACTTCTTTAGTCTCCTATCACAACTGCCTGAGTCTTTGTTAATGTGCACTTATTTTTTTAGTTTTTATTTTTTGGAGGAAGCCAGGCGAATAGCAAGCAGGAAGGAAGTGAGAGGAGGAAGAAACATTTTATTTAGTTCATTTTAGTTGTTCCCCTGCTCCAGGGCCGTGACCGTGATCCTTGGTTTGTATGTGGACTGTGCCCCAGGCATGGACTTAACCCTTGAGCCACCAGGATGTGCCAGTGTGGACTTGTTTTTTAAAGAGTACTAGCTAGCTGGTTTGCACAATGTCCCTGAGTTGGGGTATGTCTGCTGTTTCCCTGTTCAGAGTTTTTCTGGGCACTTCGACAGGAATGAGTAGACATGATGCTGAGTTCTCAGTGCATTGCTGGGGAGCATGCGCCTTAGTCCCATTTCTGGCAAAGTTAACTGATCTTTTACTTCCTTTGCAAATAAGTGTTTCACTGAGACAATGTAACTCCTTTACCTCCTCAGACTTCCCATCACTAGGAGCATCCAAACAATGGCCTTTTGGCCTTCTAGAAGTGAAGAGCCATGCGGGCTTCCTTGAGGAAGCAGCTCTTAAAGCTGTGTCAGTGAGGCCCAGTGCTTTTATTTATTTAATTTATTGCAGTAACTTTGATTTTACATATTAAAATAAACTCATGTGTAAGTTCTCCATATGTTCAGTTTCCCTATTCCTAAAATATGTCAACACACCCTGCCCGCCACCAAAACAAGTGCCCCAGTTTTTCTATATTGCAGTATGCTGAGTAGTGTGCTTACATGAGAGACTTTCATATCTGTCACCTGCAGTAAAATGCCAGCAAGTATTCTCGCATTCCTACCCCACTGCAGAACCAGGTGGCTGTGCTGTGGGCTGGAGGAGGCTGTGGAATTGCCTGTGTTACCATCGTACATTTCAACATGTACGCAAGCCTTCCTGATAGCAAAGGGATTAATGGATGTCTTGGTTACCTATCATTATTTGAGAAACCACCACAAAATCCAGTGGTTTAAAATCATAGCAGTTATTTTTTCTTGGATTTTGAGGGTATTCTAAACCATTCTCTCCACACAGTGCTGCTGGGACACTGGGCAGGTGCTGCTATGTTGGAGCTCAGCTGCCAGGTCTCAGTTCTCTTCCAGGTGAGTATGCAGACTGCCTCGACATGGTGGGCTGGTTTCCAAGAGGAACAGTCTTCCAGCACTCCAGGAGGGCAAGGCTCTCACCTTCAAGTGCTTACTGAGCCTCTGCTTGCAACATGCTTACGGCTGACCCTAGCCACACAGCCACATTCCTAGTCCACGTGGGAGGGCTTCACAAGAGACCAATGCCAATGTCTGGTTCATGGGGGGAACACCTAAGTGTAGTCAGCCACAAAGGACCCTTGTGGAAAAAGCATCTAAAGTTCTCACACCTACATGGCAGCTGCCCAGCTTGGAATACTTCCCCTTGGGGGCAATTGTGTAGGCCATAGCTAGTGGATACCTCATTTGTGCCAGGACACCTAAACAGCATACTTAATGGTGAGAAACTATAAATTTCTAAGGTCAGGAACAGGGAAGGATATTCTTTATTACTGTTCTTTTCAACACTGCACTAAAAGACCCAGTACAATAAGACAAGAAACGGAATAATGTATATGATAAAGAAAGGTGATATAAAATGACCTTTGTTTGCAGATGACATGCTTGTTTCTGTAGAAAATCTAAAAACTGGCAAAAAGGAACGAAGTGTCTGTCAAGGCTGTAGGACCCTGGTGGAGTAGCAGTTAGGTCAGTGCCTCTGAAGGAGTCAGGGAGGAAGCAACCTTGTCAACAATTAAATGAAAATAAAATATAATGTTTCTTCCCCTTCCTTACCTGCTTGCCCACCTTCATTCCTGCCTGTACTTTTTTTAAAAACAACAACAACAACAAAAAACCCATCCAGTGAATTGTTTTGTGGACATTGACAACCTGATCTAAAGTTTGTATGGTGATTCAGAAGACCCATCATATCCAACACAATATTGAAGAGTAAAGTTTGATAACTGACACTGCCCACTTCAAGACATTCTGTGTAAAGTTATGGTAGAGTTGTGTCAGTGTTTCAGTCAGTGATGAACTGCATATATGGTGGTCCCAATAGACTGTACCATATATCCTAGATGTGTAGTAGGCTCTGCCATCTAAGTTTAGGTAATTATACTCCATGACATTTGCACAATGATAAAATCTAACGCCCTTCTCAGAAAGTGTCCCCATGTTTACATAATCAAGACACTGGTATTTGTGAAGAATAGACAAATGGAACAGAATAGAGAGCCCCAAATACACTCACATAAAACCAACTGATCCTTGTCAAAGGAGCAAAACAATATAATGGAGAAAACAATCCCTTCCACAAGTGGTGATGAAATAGCTAAATATCCACATGCGAAACAAAACAAAAAGCATCTGGATTAGATTCAGATCTTACACCCCTCAAAATTTAACTCAAAATGGATTATAGACCCAAATGTAAAACATAACCTGTAAACTTCTAGAAGATAATATAGGAGAAAATGTAGATAACCTTGGCTAGGATGATAAATTTTTAGACATAATACCAAAGGCATAATCCATCACAGAGATTAAAAAAGTTGGCAAGGGCACAGGATAGTGGGAAAATACATGGCTTTGGTCAGGAACTGGCATATTCTCACTCCACTCACTTTTTTTTGGCCAAAGCAAGTCATGTGTCCCAGCCGTCTCAGCAGGGAGGGAAATAACCTCTGCCTGCTCCAATGGGGTGGCATAAACTCACATGGTAAGGGAAGTGAGTTGTAATCAACTTATAAGCAAAAGTGAATCAGAAGATGAAATTATAATTTAACATTGCTGAATTCAAAATATGTTTTAATATCTCTGACTCATGAGTTTCTTAGAAATGAATCGTTTAATTTTTCTTTCTTGAGAGAAACTTCTATACATCTTCCTATTGATTTCTAGATTCTCTTGTGATCAGAGTGCATACTTTTTATCAGTGTTAAAATTCTGAAGCTGAAGATAGCACTGCAGTTATGAAAGAGTACAACTCTGTCTTAGGAAATAATGCTGCAGTATTTAGGGGTAAATTTCCACAGTGTATGTAAACTTACTCTCAAGTGGATCAGGAAAACTATATGTGTGTAGAGATTTTGCGGAAGTGAGAGAAAGAAGAAGATGGAAAGAGGGTTGTGGCTGGGAACATATACAAATAATTTAGCAAATAACAAAATGAAAAGAAAAGCTAATGCCCCCAACTCCTCTCCTCCGGTGTGCGTCCTTCCCTACTTCTCCATACCCACGCAAACATGTACTAATATTTACATACTTAGATGGGATTTTGTTGTTTTATAAAAATGAGATTATTATCTCTGATTAAATTACTATCCAATTTGATTTTCTCTCAACACATCAGATATCCTTCAAGGTCAAAAGACATAGATTTAGAGAATTGCATGATATTCCATAGGTGTATAAATATCACAATTTCTTCAACGATCCTCGTATTGATGGGTATTCTGGCACTTTCCAGTTCTTTACCACCGTAAACAAAGAAGTAGAAACCTGCTTGTCCATATAACCCATGGTTTGTGTGCATCTGAGCCTCATTTCTGAAATTAGAATTTCAATTGGAGCCTGGGAGTATCAGTTCTTTGCTTTCCATTAAGCTCAAAGCTGTTCCAAGTGGGAGGAAAGCTCGTCTCCAGAGCCATCGCTCAGGTCTAGTTGCATGCAAGCCCAGCATTTCCAAGGAGAACCAGGCATCCTCTGGGCACATGGCATTCTTCTGGACATGAAGAGCTGAAACCTGTCTGCTGTCTTGTGGCAGGTGTCCCGTATTTATATGGCAGGTAAGCTAACATTGCCACATGTCGACCAAATTTCACACATCCTGCTCTGCTAGCTCATAGTGTCTAAGAATTATATAACTTGAAAAATATTCTGCTAGACATTTTAGACAGATCCCATGCTTCTGTAGGTGGACCACATATGGTCCACAAGCAGCCTGTTGGGTGCTCCGGTGGATCAACTTCTTACACAATTAGTCTGGCTGAGATCATCGGTTCAACCTCCAATGGGACAAAATGCCCCTCACAAAAATAAAAGTTAATATTCATGGAATTTTGCCTTGGTGTTATGCATCAAATTAAACACTTTTACATAGACCCTTTTTTTTTTTTTTCAAGAGAAGGGGAGAGGAAGAGGCATAGAAGAAAGGAAGTGAAGGAGGTGAAGAAGAAACATGTTTATTTAGTTGTTTATTTTGTTTTTTCTCCTCAGCCCTGATTCTCAAACCCTGGCCCTTTTAGGCTTTATGTATTCCAGCATCTTAGTTGCCTGAGCCAGAGTGTGCCCCACAATCTCTCTCTCTTTTTCTTAAACCCGGCCTCAGATCTCAAACCCAGGTCTCTAGACTTTTCATGGCCTGTACTTTAGCTGCCTTAGCCATCTGAGCCATAGGGGTGTGCCTAGACCATTTAATTCCTTCCACATCTCTGTAAGGTACATTAGTCATATAATCCTATTGCATTGCTTACCTATTGCCACAGTAATTTTGCATAAACCATTCCAAAATATAAGGGCTTAAAACAACCACCAGCTATTTGCTTGTGATAATGTGAGTGAATAATTTAGGCTGTACAGTCCATCTGGTTTGAGCTAGGCTCCCTTATGTTTCTGTGGTCAGCTTGTCAGCTAGGCAGCTCAACTTCCAAAAGTCGATTTGCCTTGTTGGCAAGTAGTGAGCAGAGCGGGTTGAGGACAGCTCTCATGTCTCTGTACTGCAGTTGAGGGGCAGGAATAAGAAACCTGAGACTCTAGGTACTAGCCTTGCTTGGGGCTTACAGGCTGAGGACCTGAGGTCTGAGAATGTGATCAATTTTCCAATGAGGGAAACGTGAGAAACTTTGGGCCTTTGAGCTGGGAACAGTGAGAACAGAGCCCTCGTTTCTTCCGATAGCACTCAGAATGAATTTGAAAAGGCGTTATTCAGTCTCAGGATTTGGGTTGATCATTTTCCATGTCTGTAGCCTCATGCAGGGTGCCAGAATTCCTAAGAACACTTCTATCTTTAAAGGGATTTATAGTCTGTTTATAGTCTTTGTAGGACTTTGGGCAAGGTCAGGAACACAACCTGCAGGCTCAAGTCCTGGCTGATGGATAGAAATCTTCTCTATTCCTCCTATGGGCTGAATGAATCCATTGAGAATTCCATATCCATGATCAGGAGTCCAGGAAGCCAGTCAAATCCAAAGGGGTTTGTGGAAAGGCCTCAACTACAGCCTGGAAGCTGCTCCCAGCCATCTGGGGCTGCCTGCCAAGTGGGGTAGTCAGTGTTGCCCTCAGATACACTGGCTCACAGCCCGTTGTATAACTGCCATGATGCCATTTCCTCCCCCCAGATTTCTGACATCCCCCAGATATCCTTGGGGAGCCACACCTGAGCAGCTGTTTTACCACCTGCCAGCTCCAAAGCCACCATGCTTTAATTCTTTAAAAAAACTTTTTTTTTTTTTTTTTTTTTTTAAAGAGGGAGGGAAGGAAGGGAGGAAGAACCATCCCCAATTATTTTGTTTTTACTTTATTTTTGTTTTCCCTCCTCTTCCCACCACCTGGGTCCCTTGGCTCCACATTGTCCATACTCCAGTGGTCTCAGTCACCTTGAGTCATAGGGGTGCACCCTCTTTAATTTTTTTTTTTTTTAAGTTTTTTTTGTATTTTATTGAATCAGCTTGAGGACTAGTTTACCTCGGTACACTAGATCCTAGACATGGGCCCTTTCCAGCACCACAGAAGGTTCTTTGTGCCTCTCCTAGTCAGAAATATCCAAGGCCATCACTTTTCTGATCTTCATGTCCAGATATGAGTTTTGCACGTTCTTGACTTTCATATAAATGGAATCATGCCTTCCCAGGGTTATACTTACTGTTAATTTGTACTAGGCTTCCCCCTCCTCCTGGGCTGGAGCTCCATGAGGGTGGGACTAGGTCTTAATCACCTCTGTCCCAGTTCCACTTACCCTCATGCCCCTGGATAATCAGAACTGGGTGCAGGCATATGTTCTCTCAGTGAAAGCCAGCTCACCTCTTCATGGCACAGGGTGATGAGTAAGAGCAGAAGCTGCCTGCAGACAAGTCCTGATACTCTCACTACAGTGGGACCTTGGCCAATTTACTTCACCTCTCTGTGCCAAACTAGGGAGAAAAGTAGTGCTTGCTTTAGAGTCATTATGATTATGTTAATAAAAAGAATAAAACACCTGATTGCCTTACCGGCAAAATGGGTTTATTCAGGAATAGCAGAGGAATTGCAATTTGTTAAATGCAAACATATGGTGGGCCATATGGCAAATTCATAGTATAGAGGAGAGGAACTTGCTTATATAGAAAAATGGTAGGAGGTGGGAGGTGCTGTTCTGAACAAGAGTTCATTGGAGGACAGCAATAGTCCAGGATGGTGAAAGCTTCTCATTGGCTGGGCTGTGGTGCTTCTCACGGTGGAGCTGTTGCTGGGTAGGCTAGATCTACAATAAGTTCCTATAGTACTTCAGGATACCCTCTTTCCTGTTGGCTCAAGCAACGAAAAATAGTTCATTCAAATGATAGCCTGAGGTAATGACTGAGAGTTCTCTCTACAGATCTTCCTTCCTCCAATTTCAGTTTAGGTTTCCTAATTCAATTTTCACGGTAATTAAGTGCATCAACTTGTATAAGCTCTTTTAAATGTCTGGAACAGAGTAGTGCTATATATGTTTTTAAATGAAGACATAAAAAATATATCTTTTCAATCTCAACAGTTGAGGGTAGGGCTTAGCCCTCATTTTCAACCATTTCCTGAATTAGGGTCAGCACATACCACCTGACACCAGGTTTTGTAAATAAAGTTTTATTGACACACAGTCTCGTCCTTTCTTTTGTGTCTCATCTAATGGCTCTTTTCACATTAGGATGGCAGAATTGTGTGCTGTAACAGAAGCCATATGGCCTGCAGATGCTAAAACTGTACTATCTGTTTTTTTCCAGAATAAAGTTACTGACCTCTACCATCAGTTACCTAAACTCTTCATCAACAGGGTGATGCTGTAGCTGTAATGTGAACTGCTCTGTCATGGGAAAAATGATTTCTATGTATGTTGTATATTCAAATGCCTTAACAGTCATCTCTACAAAAGTCTCTTGACTGCCAAGGGTTTCCTTGGACTTCATCCTGGTCCTTGAGAACCCTTGTGGGCCAAATCTTCAGCCCACACTTTGGGGAGCTGTGTTGAATTAATTTGTAATGCCTAAGACTGGGGACAGATGAGGAGAGAGCAGACACGCCTTCTGTGAGTGAATGGCCTACACAGAGAGGGCCAACTCCCTCCCTGCCATACTGGATGCAGAGAAGGATCCTGTTTGAAGTAGCTTATTAAGTGTTGGCCTCAGCACTGAGCTCTGGTGGGCCTGCCATTTTATCTAGTATTTTCTGAGTTTTTATTGGAGATTACTCAGGAAGATGCCAGAGAAAAGATATTAAGGTACCAGTTATGTAAATCTGGTAAGATATGGGTTTATTAGGGGATGGAGATTCCCTGTGATTTTGTTCCTGGTGACAGACCCACCCACAATTCATGAAATCAGTTAGGCTGCTGTCACAGATTCAGTCATGACTCTGCCTCATTTCCTGGGCCCCTTTGCCAACTGAAACAAGAACAGGACGTAGCTGCAGCCTCCGTAGTATGGTAACAGGGTGTAGCTACAGTCTCCCTAGTACCATGGAAAATTCTTAGCAGACTAACTGTTATTAGGGTCAGGGAACAGGTCTTCTGCCACATTGATAAAGAGAACAAATAAAGAATTTTAAAAAGTATATCTGATACAGCTTGATAATCTTTCAAGCCCTGCTGGTGGGGAACAGGGATTCTGAACAATTTCAGAAGAAACATATAAAGAGATGGTTTGAGTAAATTAACAAGACAGTGCTGGTAAAATCAGACTGGCCCCCTCCATTTCCTGCCAGGGGTCCAATGCTCTCCCCTCAGAAGCACTGGAGTGTAGTGGAAAAAGGGATTCCTTATGGAGTCTAACACCCAAATGTGAGAGCTGGTTCTGTTGTTTGCTAGTTGTGTCCCAGCATGTGACACTGGAAAGTTATTTAACCTGATGAACTTAAGTTTCCACTGTCCACAGAAGGGATGTTAATACTCAGCTCTGTGGTTGCCAAGATTAAATGAAACAATATAAGTCAAGCTCATGATATATAGTTGAACTCAATGTGTGACTAATAATACCAGTGAATATCCGGTGTCCCCTTCTCAGTCACTCCTTCCAAGTTGTACTGCTACTGGCTACAGATAGTGGTAGGTGCCACTTATTAAGTGACTCTTTCATGCTATGCACCATACTGTGTTCCTTTACATTTCAGCTACTTTTTCACAGCCAACTTGGGAAGCAGGTTCTATTATCATCTCCATTTTATTGGTGAGGAAACTGAGGCACAGAGAGGTGAGGGGGAGAGGAGTCAGCATTCAACCCAGGCAGTCTGGTAGTAAAGTCTGGGATGGAAAATTAGTCCCTCTGGATTCAGTCGGTGTCTCCCAACCCTTCCAGCCCCACAGTGGGCTTGAATTCCACCAACTCTGCACCTGTCCTCCACAGTCAGTCACCCAACCTGGGCAGACAGTGATGACAGCAGACACCTCCACAAAGTCTATTACTTACTGTACTGAAACCCAGAGTGGGACGTGTTTACACAAGTTAACAGAAACAGTTTAAGGACTCCACAACCACAGCATTACCCTCCAAACACCGACATAACCATCTGAAAATGGAAGAAATCAGTTACATTCCTGCAAATGCCTTAGTCAAAGCTGATTTTTCAAAGAACAAACCATAATAGGAATACTGATTGATTCCATGTAAGAAAAAAATTTCAATCTTATGTACTTATTTGGAACCATCGACAAGCTATAAATAAGCAAAAAGAAACCCAAGAAGCAGAATACTGTATGATTTGCTATCACTGATGTTAAAAGATATAAATATATATGTGTATAAACATACAATAATATATAATAAACATAATGTTTCTTATTCATAGTTATTATTTTAATCTGTTATTCATATGTATACACGTACATAGGTAGAATAATGCCTCCACAAGAAGTTTACTTCTTATTCCCCAAGCCTGTAAATATGTTCTCCTACATGGATGGCAAGAGAAAATGAATGAAGATTGACCTTTAGATGGGGAGATTACCCTGAATTACCTTGGTGTAATTACAGAGTTCTAATAAGTGGAAGAATGAAGCATACCTTGGGGACTTAGTGGTTAAGTCCACAGCCTTTGACTGGCATAGTCCACATACATCCTAAGAACCCAGGTTCAAGACCAAGGGCTGTGGATCTTATTAAAAAGTAAATAAATGCTTCCTCCTCAAATTTCCTGCCTGCCTGTCTACTCATTTTCATTCCTGCTTCTACCTTTCCTTAAAAAAAATGAAAGTGGAAGAATGAGTCAGTAATTGAAAGTTAGAGGGAAGTAGCCTGAGAGAGGCTTGACCATCATTGCTGCCTTTGAAGAAGGAAGAGGGCTATGAACCAAGGAAGACAAACAACTTCTAGAAGCCAGAGAAGGGAGAGAATCCATCCTCTCCTCAAGCCTCTAGAATGAACACAGCCTTGTTGACACCTTGATTTTAATACCATGAGACTCATTTTGGATGTTTGGCCTCCAGAACTATAAGATAATAAATTTGTGTTGTTTTAAGTGGTCATTTGTTATACAGCAGTAATAGAAAGTGAATATACATATATATGTATATAGTTAGATGTATATATACATAGTGCTCATATTTTATGTACACATTTTATATATGTTCATATTTATATAAAATATAAAATATAAACATGTGTATATGTGCATATATAATCCTATACAATTATCCCTGAAAAGACACCGATGACACTGGGATCACTGGTGGTCTCTGAGGAGAAGTGAATGATTGTGGGTCAAGGATGAGAGGGAGAATTTTCATTACATACTATTTTATGTATATATATTTTCTCAAGGAAAAGTGCAGGCAGGAATGAAGGTGAGCAGAAGCAGGCAGGGAGAAAGAGAGAAGAGGAAGAAGCACTTTATTTCTTTTATTTAGTTGTTCATCTTGCTTGTTTCCCATCTGCACGCTGCCCCATCCCACCCCACCCTGCCCAAGATGTGATCCTAAGTCTTTGTGAACTGTACAAGCAGGAGGCAGACCAAATCTTTACTCCACCAGTATTTTATATTTTTTAGCTTTCAATCAGTGCAGTTATTACCTATTGAAAAAGAAATAAAAAATTACATTCTATAAATGCATTTCTATAAATACATCATAGAAAAACATATACTAAGTCCATCACTACTCAGGGGATATTGGGTAATGCCCATGTGTCCTGGTGGCTTACACAGTCAGATAATTTCAAAAATCTTATGATTTCCTCCCAGCCTCAATTTCCAAACCTCAGACACATTTCAGGAAGAAATGAATGAACAGCAGCCAGAGCAGGCCGGTTTCTTTAAACTAAGCCCTGGAGAGACTTGGTCAGGTCTAACAGTCATCTAGGCTGAGCTTGGCAGCAAAAAGCAAGGTGATGAGGTCATTCCTAATGTTCAGAGCCAGGTCATTTGCTGTCTGACCTCTCATGTTCTTTTGGATGATTGTGTTGCATCTGGGAAGGAAATGGACGAACTGAAGGACGGAGGCTCTTGACCCTCAGGGCCTAGCTTTTCCCTGGCATGGAGACAGTCTGGGAACCTCTACCTTCCCCAGGAGGCCATTGTGATCTGAAGGGTGGCTCTACCCTGAGATTTTTTGAGGGGCTCTGTGATTTCACATGTTTGGTGACCAGTCCTGTCACTGGTTCCCATTGCACCAAAGTCCTACAGCCACATGTGGTTCTTGGGAGCAACGTTTTCGTTGTGCTTTTGGTCACTTTTCCTGCCCTTGAAGCCAAGGAGGATGGTGGTTCCCATTCACAGGCATGTCTGATGATGTCACAGGAAAACAGAAGTATTTCCTTGTGCAACCAAACTATAAGGATCAGCATTATTATTAGTAGTAGTAGTAGCAGTAGTAATAGAAGAAGATCTAAATAATTGACCTGATAGTATACCCTGGTGGAGTGTTGATTTGGTCAGTCACCTCTGACTTGAATGCAGTCCACATAAATCCCAAAGACCTGGGTATGTGTCATGGGACCAGGGAAAGCAACTGATATGAGCAACTAAATAAAAAATGAATGAGGTGCTTCAGCCACCTCTCTCTTCCTAACTGCCTGCCTGCTCGCTTTCATTCATGCCTGCTTCTATCCTTTACTTTTAAAATCTCTTTTTATGCAGTAACTTTTATTTTACACATTAAAATAGACTCGTATGTGCAGAACCCCCATATGTGCAGTTCCCCATTCCTCTGATATATGTCAACACAACCGGCTCTTCACCAAATCACCAAGTGTTCCTCACCATTTTCCAGTGGGCTCCACCACCACTTATCATAGACACCATACCATTCCCTATTGGTAATCTCAGTTCTATTGCAAGGGTCCAAAAGTTGATTTTATTTCATCTGTTTCTTTTTGTTTGTTTACATTCCACGTATGAATGAAGTCTTCTGGTATCTATCTTTCTTCTTTTGACTACTCACTTAGCATAATCCCCTCTAGAATCATCCATGTTGATTTAAATAACAGGATTTTATCTCTTCTAATGGCTGTGCAGTATTCCATTCTGTATGTACACCACAACTTCTTTTTTTCATCTGAAGTTGGGCCAGTTCTTGGCTATTGTGAATAGGGCTGCAATAAACATAATCTCTGTGAATTAGTGTTTATGTCTCTTTTGGGTAAATACCCAGAAATGTGATGGTGGGACCATATGGGATTTCTATATTCAACATTTAGAGGAAACTCCATACTGTTTTCCATGGGGGTTACATTCTCACAACATTTGTTGTTTCCACACTTTTGGATAATAGCCAGAATCTCAAGTGTAAGTTGCTATTTCATTGTTGTTTTGATTTGCATTTCCTTGATAGCCCCATGTAGTAACAATTTCATGTACCTGTTGACAATCTGTATATCCTCTTTGGAAAAATGTCTCTCTAATTCCTCATCCCATATTTTGATTGGCTTGCTTGTCTTTCTGTTGTTGACTTTTAGGAGTTCTTTGTATGTTTTGGATATTAAGCCTTTGTCAATAAAATAAAATGCAAATACCTTCTCCCAGCTAGTAGGTTATCTTTGTTTTAGTGATGTTTTCATTAGCTGTGAAGAAGCTGTTAGTTTGATGTAGTCCCAGTTGTTTATTTTTCTTTTTGTTTCCCTTGAGGCTGGAGTTGAGTTCCCAAAGGACTGATGTAATGGATGTCCTTCCTATATTGTCTTCCAAGAATCTTATGTCTACAGTCATGTGTTCACGTCTCTAGTCCATTTTGAGTTAATTTTTATAATTGTGTTAGAGAATGGTCTATCTTCATTCTTTTGCATGTGGCTATCCAGTTATCCCAACACCATTTATAGAAAAGACTATCCTTTCTCCATTGAATGCCTTTGACTCCTATGTCATAGATTAACTGACTGTATATGAGTGGGTTAGTTCATTTTATTAAAAAATATTTCTATATTTGCATATTAAAAATAAACTCATGTGTTCCCTATCATCATATATGAGTGTGTTTGTTTCTGGTGATTCAGTTATATACCACTGGTCAGTGTCTCTGTTATTATTCCAGTACCATACTGTTTTGATCACTATTGCTTTATAGAATAACTCATTGTAGGAGTGTAATCCCTCCAGATTCATTCTTTTTTCTCATGATTGCTTTGATTTTTTGAGTTCTTCTGTTTTTCTGTACAAATTTTAAGATTTTTTTCTATTTCCTTGAAATAAGCATATGGGAATTTAACGAGGATTGCATTAAATCTGAATATTGGTTTAAGTAAGATGACCATTTAAATGATGTTGATTCTTCCCAACCATGAACACAGGATGCCTTTCCATCTCTTTGTATCCTCCTTTATTTCTTTTAAGAAAGACTTGTGGTTTTCATTGTACAGTTCTTTAATCTCCCTTGTTAAATATATTTGATTCTTTTTACTTCTACTTTAAACAGTGTGGTTTTCTTGATTTCATTTTCTCCTAGTGTATTGTTTACACATAAGTATGTGATGGATTGTTGTGTATTGATTTTGTTGACTGTCACTTTATTGTATTCATTGATGAGTTCTGGTAGTTTTTTGACAGTTTTGGGGGTTTCCAATATATATAATCATGCCATCTGCAAAAAATGATAGTTTTACTTCCTCCTTCCCAAATTGGATTCTATTTATTGCCTTTTCTTGCTTAATTGCTCTGGCTAAAACCTCTAGTACAATGTGAAATAGCAGTGGTGACAGTCTTCCTTATTCCTGATCTTAGAGGAAATGCTTTAAATTTTCCTCCATTGGATTTCCAGCCAAGATGGCAACCTGGTAGAGTGAGACTCATGTCCTCCCCACTGAGCAACCAGAAACTCACAAGTTTTCCAGAAAAAACACTGAGGTAAGCAGACAAAGATGCGATAGAGACACAGCACCAATTGCAACAACAAAGGGTAAGTGAAAAAAGTCTCTGTTCAGAGCTACACGTAAGACTCAGAATTGGGATTCCAGCCACGGTGGAAGGGGTAGAATTGTGGGAAGAACAGGCTCTCCCAAGAATTGCAAAAGCAGCAGAGAGACCACCTATAGGGACCTGGACATGGACCTTGGAGAGAGGGTCTAGGGGCAGAACAGAAGAGACACAAGTGCCCTGGTTATTTGAACAGAAAGCCTGGCGAGAGAATTATACTGGGAGATGCCATAACCAGAAGGCAGTGTGGGGAATTGCCCAACCACACCCCCACCATATTGTCCTGGAGCTGAAGGACCCACCCACCTGAAATCCGGTCAACTGGAAATCTCACCAACTGGAGAACTTGTTAATTGGAAAACCTGCCAACCAGAAATCCTGCTCTCAGCCCCGAGTTTCCCAGAGGGAGAATCCATCAAGGCAACCCACTAGCACCACCTTGTTGGTACTAGTGAAACTGCAGCCTGATTGCCAATAGTGTGTCAACAGCAAGGTGATAATTGTGGTTGGGAGCTGGGACGTTGCGGGAAGACTGCATCCTCCACACAAAATCCAACCCCATAGACTGAACTTTCAGGCAGCAATAGAGAGCCAACATAAGAACTTCAACAAATCCAACCAGTTGTGACGCCACAAAACTGAAGAAATCCCAATGTCCAAGCCAAAATTCAGGCTTACTCAGCTCAAGTCCCTACACAAGGCCAACACTGCAGGAAAATGTAATCCACAGAAACATAAACAAAATGCCAAATAGAGTGAAGACACAGAGAAATATACATGAAGTGATGGATCCAATCCAAAACCCAGGGGAAAATCTCAATGCAACAAATATCTGCAAACTACCAGAGGATTAATTTCTGGTGACGTGATAAGCATACTCATGGAAATCAAGAAATCAGTTTTTCTCCATTGACTATGATGTTGGCTGTGGACTTGTTGTATATGGCCTTTATTATGTTGAGATATGTATCTTCTATGCCAATTGTATGCAGGATTTATATGATAAATGTGTGTTGGATCTTGTCAAAGGTTTTCTCTGCATCTGTTGATATGATCAGTGGGTTTTCTCTTTGCTCTTGTGTTTATGCGTATTACATTAATAGATTTAAATATGCTGAACCATCCTTGAATCCCTGGAGTAAATTCCCCTTGGTCATGATGAATGATCTTTATGCATTGTTGGATTCAGTTTGTTATAATGCTGCTACATCTGTTTAGTCTCTGTGCTGAATTTTCCTCAGTGTTTGTTTCTGGAAAATAGGTGAATTCCGAGTTGCTCTGTGGGGAGAGCATGAGTCTTGCTCTCTGTGGGGAGAGTGTGAGTCTTGCTCCTACCAGTTCATTTTAAAAGTACTGAACAAAAAGAATTTTCAACCTAGGGTATTATACTAACATTCAGAAGTGAAGGAATGATAAAAAAAGATTTTTCCAATAAGCAAAAATTAAGGAATTTATCGCCACAAAATCATCTTGACTGGAAGTAATAAATCTTTAAAAATAAAATTGACCTTCTAAGTATGGGGAAAATCTTTTGTCAATAGCATTATGATGCCATTCATCATCAAATTCCGTACTGGATTTTCCTGCAAAAGCTCAAGGTATGTTAAGTAGGTTCTGTAGATCCTCGCTATGCGTAAACATTGACATCCTCGGGGAGCTTTACAAATATCTCAGGCACTATCCCAAACCTATTGAGTCAGAGTCTGCTTTTTAATAAGATGCTGAATGACTTAGGAGCACCTTAAAGTATGTAAGGCATCATGGAGTTCAACCTCCTTGAGGTGGCTGCATTAAGTTTATAATACATCATATACTTCATCATGTGGGAATGAAGGTAGGGTCATGTTTATCTTATTTTTCTCTCTCCTGACCCCAGATTGTCCTCTATGCTTCCCTCTCCTTGTGCAATATCTCTCGTGGTCACCTTCAGAACTCACCTGTCTTGTGAGATCTTTCTTTCTCCCTCACCCTGATTAATCCTTCTATCTTCAGTACATATTCCAGAGTGCCTGGTACTGCATCCAGGTCAGAATTAGGGAGTCCATAGTGCAGGGTGCACACCGTTCTCCTCTTACCCCTCTCATATCCTTCCTCCATAGTGTCTGAGGGTTTAAACTGTTCATGCTTCACCCCAGAGTTTCTCAAGTTTTGGTGTCATTTTTCTGTCTTTTGAAGTAGTTGCAGTCAGTAGAGTTCCCTCATTTTCCCAGGAGACTCCAGAGAACAGAGACTGTTCCTTTTCCTCCCTCCACTGCCCACCCTTCCAACAGAGACTTCACTCTCATACTTGATGCTCTCAACTGTTGATTTCTCAATGACTCAGTTTCCTCTAAGAATAATTTACTTTTGATTCTCCAAATTTCTCAGGGTACAGAATGTTCCTTAAACAACCTCACCCAAATGTGATGTGGACCTGTAGTACAACATATCTTCTCAACAGAACCCTGTGTGCAGCACTAGAAATGACGTATCTGAAGTTATGCTTCTGAGAAGATTTGTCATAGGGTTTTCCAGAGCAGACTTTGTAGAGTATTCACAACATGGTGTTGTGATTCTTGAACTTAAATAAATTAAACAAAGGAAAAAAAAAACAAGAAAGAAAGCAGAAATAATAAAAATTTAAAACATCTTTACCACCTGATCTAACTCTACTCCCTCCTCTCTGATAACCTTAGTTTTACTGTCAAATTCTAATGCCTTATTATAATTTTATCCTATCAGTTCATTTGATTGTTTCTCTGCATCCAGATATAGGTGAAATAATCTAATATTTGTCTTACTCCTTCTAACTTGTCTCACTTAGCAAAATACCTTCAAGTTCCTTCCATGTTGTCAAGAATGGCAAAATTTCACCATTTCTTCTATGGCTAAGTAGTGTTCCATTATGTTTATATACTAGATTTTCCTCATATATTCTTCCTTCAATGGGCTCTTAGGTTGATTCCATATCTTGCCTATTGAAAATAGTGCTACAATAAACATAGGGTTATATAAATACTTTCCTATTCAAACAGATGCCTAGGAGTGTGATTGCTGAATCATATAGAAGTTCTATTTTTAATTATTTGCAAAATTTTCAAAATGTTTTAGAGTGACTGCATCAACCTACACTTCCACCAACAGTCTAGGAGGGTTCCTTTCTCTCTATACCCTCACCAACACTTGTCTTCAGTCTTTTCGATAGAGACCATTCTCAGGTGTGAGGTGATATCTCATTGTGGTTTTGATTTGCATTTATCTAATAATTTTTTTCTCGTACCTCTTGGCCATCTGTATGTCCTCTTTGGAGAGGTATCTATTTACATTTTCTGCCCAGTTTTTTTTAATTGGCCTGTATGTTTGTTGTTGTTGCGTTATTTAAGTTCTTTATATACCTTGGGTCTTAACACTTTGTCAGATATATGATGTGCAGATATATTTTCCCATCCAGTAGGGTGTCTTTCCATTCTGCTGGAAGTATCTTACGTTGTACAAAACCAGTTTAGTTTGCTACAATCTTGTTTCTTTATTTTTTTCTTTTATTTCCCTTGCTATTGGAATTGAGTCCAACTCTTATCCTTTAAAGATTTCCCAAGAATGCAAAAATAGCCTCAATTGTCTATTCAGAATCTATGCAATTACAGTGGATTGAAGTTAAGTCTCTCCTAGCACAACCTGAATTACCTAATCAACTAAATTTCCATATTTGAACATCTAAGAAGTATTCTGATGGCTGTATTTCTCTCACCTGGTAACTGGGCATATGCCTTGAGACTGAAACTGCAGTGAAGCGACAAGGGCCAGTTACTGTTCAAAGATGAGCAGCCCACGTTCTGTGCCCCTCTCCTAGTGGAGATGTGATTAGAAGACATCTAGTTCAACAAGTTGGTCAGCAGCTATGTTAAGCAGTTATTTTATGTGAACCTGAATGACTCACATTCAAGAATGTTCCACCCCAGGTTTCCAGTGTAATTTACAAGAGAACAATAAACTCACAAGCCTGGGAGAGAAGGTCAAGAGTCAGAACAGTACCAAGACTAGGAGAGTAACTCAATTACCCACATGATTTGTTTCTCTCCTGTACTGTTTCATACTGGGAAGACCGAGCCACTGGGAGATTATGTGGTGAACTCAGATGTACTGACTCCTCCCTGGTGGCGTTAGATCTGGATTGTACACAGTGGTATGCAATTCCGTTTCTGTGTTAGCTTCATGGGTATATTTCCATGGGGAATACTCTGGAGTTCTCTTAGTATCTATCTTAACAGTTCATATCATGGTGAAAACATTTTTTAATGCCCCAGGAACATGGATTTGGGGGCCTCAAAAATGTTGTCTTGAGTTAAAATGTTTCATCATCTATAAAAGCTCTAAACTAGGCAAAGCAACAGTCAATTATATTGTTTTACCTAGAGTTGAAAATTCGAAGCAAATAAGCCCCTTATTAAAGTTGCACTGGGCTAAAATGGTTCTTAAATTTTTACTGGGCTTATGTGTACTTTTCTATTGATTGTCTTTGATATAAAATCTAGCACTCCATACACTATTTTACAATGAATGTAAATATTTTTTCAGCAGCTTTATTGAGATCTAATTTACATGCCCTAAAAGTGGCCCATTTATTTGAAGTATGTAACTCAATGGTTTCAAAAATATTTACTGAGTTGTACAATAATCACGGTTATCCAATTTCAGACTTTCATTATCCCCAGAAGAAACTTTGCATTCATTGATTAGCAGGTTAGCAGCCCCTCCCCATGCCCACCCTCACCCCCTCAAGCAATATACAACTTCTGACTAGTCATTACCCATTTGCAAGCATTTTTAAATTAAATGGCATTGTTATTATCTTAATTTTTTTAAAGGAAAGTTGCAGGCAGGAATGAAGGAAGCAGGCAGGCAGGCAGAAAAAGAGAGGAGGGAGAAGCATTTTATTTTATTTTTTTGGAAGTAGAATACCTACTTTTATTTATTTATTTATTTATTTATTTTTGTGGAAGAGGAAGCACTCTTCATTTATTTTAACTTTATTTTTTGTTGTAATGATTATTCAACACATTAAAATAATTTCCCTATGTATAGGTTCCCCATTTCTTAGCTATATTTCAACACACCATGCCCTCCACCAAATCACCAAGTGTTCTTCCCCATTGTCCAGTGGGCTCTGCTACTATTTGCCTCCACCTACTCCATTCCCTTTTCATTTATTTTATTTTTATTTAGTTGTTCACCCTGGTTGTTTTCCCCTGGACCTGGGACTACAACCTAGGGCTTTGTGGCCTGTACTCCTTTGGAGGCGATTGACCTAACCCTTTTTCCACCAGGGCATGACAATTATCATAATATTAAACAAAACATTCATCTGAGAAAGATAGAGGTGGAATGCTAAAGTGAAAACCCTCAAGAGATTTGTTCTTTGGGTTATACTTACTTTAGGTTTAGTCTCCCCCGCTCTTCCAGAAAAGTCTCCTATTGAAGGGATATTTATTTAAACTATCTCAATCCAACTCTGTTGTAGACTGTGCTTCTGTGGCATTCTCGATCGCTGCTCTTATGTAGGCCTGTAGCATACTCCTCAGTAGAGGAAGAATCGCTGGATCCAGGAGTAGGCACATTTTTAATTTTGATAGTTAACACCAAATGGCCCTGCAAAAACAAAATGGTAGCCATGCATCTCTCACAGCAGTTCTTTCTGTACATGCTGACAGCGTGGATTGTTCATCCTTTATTCTTATCGTCTATTATCTTATTGGTGGAATTCCCACTCTTTTCATTGTATGCTAGTTGAGTACCTTTTCAATTATAAGCTTCATGTTCTTGTATGCTGCTCATTTTTTGATAGTTGTATGACTGATATTTACCATCTTTTTTGTTTTTAAAAAACATTTTTAATATAATAAGGCAAATGGGCTTGTTATATGAGTAGTAAATGTTTTTATTCCAAGTTTTTCATTTGTAAAAATCTTAAAAACAAGTGTTTTTCCCCAAATACGTATATAAGTACATGAATGTGGAAGATTTTTCCTTTATGACTTTTGGTCTTTATATCTTACTTAGAATGTTCTGCCGTACTGGAGATTTAAAAAAATCAAAAAACAGCTCTCACGTTTTCTTCTGGTGGTATTATGTTTTTAAAAGTGCTTTAATCCATTTATAATTGACTTCGGTGCAAGGAGTAAAGTAAGGCTGCAGCTGCTACTCAGGTGTCCTGAAGTCATTTATTGAAAGAGTCATCTTTTCCTCACTGCTTGGAAATGCCATCTTTCCATAAGAAGTTAGGTCGATTTCTAGACTCTAATTTGTTTCATTGACCTAGCTGTAAATTCTTTTTTTAAATTATTATTTTTTAAATTTTTATACATTAAAATCAACTCATATGAGTAGGTTCCCCATTCCTCATACACATGTCAACACACCCTGCCTGCTGTACATTCTCATGCTATTTAAGTTTCTTTAGGTAAGTGTAGTTTTATTTTTTATATTTGGAAGGAATAGTCTCCCTGTTAACCTTCTTTTTTAGAATTTTCTTCTCTGTTCTTGCATGTTTCACTTTTCTTATGAACCTTAGAATCACTGTGTCTAAATAAAAAGTACATATTTTCATTGAGATTAATTTTTTAGACAAATTTGGGAAGAGAATATATAACATTAGTTCTCTCTATTTAAAAAAAAAATGTGTGTCTTACTATACATTCAAGGTTTTTCTTAAGGATTTCTTCGCTAGAACTTTAAAGTTTTGGTTCGTTTAAATTCATTTTAATTGAATGTATTTCTAGGTATTCTGCCTTTTGTGGATATTATAAATAACATTTATCTTCTGTTGTATTTCCTAACATGTTCTTTGCACATGAAAAAGCGATAGCTTTTTGTATGTTAAATTTGTAATTAGTCACATTATTGAATTTTCTTATAATTTATATTCAAATTTTCACTTGAGTCCCATCACCTGCAAGCAGTGATCATTTTACTGTCTCCTAAGATGTAATTGCATGTTGACATTCACGGCAGTATTTCCTTGAAGGGTCATTCAAGGAGCTTCTCGTTCTGTCCTGAAGTCTGTAGCTGAAACATGCTGCTTCTCAGAGGCCTTTCTCTGCGTGGGTCCCAATGGCTGATTGCCTACAAGCATAACACTCACAAGAGGTAGAGGAGCGATAGGGTTGGATGTGATTGAAGGAAGGCAGCAGGAGGAGAGGACTGGTTAGCAAATCCACATAGACCTCATAGAAAAAGATTTTTCCTCCGTCTGAGGTAGTTAAGGAGTAATAATCGAGAGCAGGGATTGCAAAACTTTTCCACAAAGGGCTTTGTGGGCCAAGAGGCAAAGTCACACTTATTTTGGTGTTTATGTAACCACTTAAGAGGCAATCATTAGAAGAGTAAACACCACTCAGCTGAGAGATGGACAAAAGAAGCAGAAAGCTGCATGTTTGCGGCCCTGGTCAAGGGTTTGGGTTTAGGTAGACATCTGTCACATGCACTTTCTGGCTCTCTGCTTACTGTCCCCAGCACACGAATGACTGAGTATAGGGACGTGGGCAGTGCCAAGCGCCAGTGAGATTCAGGAGGTCGAGGTGGCTCAAACTTCATGATCATTTATTATGGATCAGGTACCAGTCATCCATAAGGCTTATATTCAGCCCTGTACATGTGAAGAGAGTGGGTTCAGAGGGACACTGTGCCACAGGTGAATGGCTAGAGACTGGGACTGCCCTGCTGACTACTGTGTTGCCTTGGAGGGACAGAGGAGTCAGGAACAGCTTGGAACTTGGGGGCTGCCCCTGGGCCAGAGAGCTCACAGGAGCAGGGGAGTAGATCTAGGGCCCGGAATGAGGATTTCTACCTGGCCACACTGAGTGGATAGTCCCACAGTCAGGTGACCTGGCACATCCAAGAAGAGCAGAGGTTTGAGCGGTACCCTAATTTCCAGGAGCCTGAAGAAGACTGAAGTCCTACCCCGAGGCCCAGCTCGAGCTGTGGGGTCTCTCTGGCTACTGAGATGCACCAAATGTTGTCACCTCTCCTTTCTGGAACCCCAGGGATGGCTAACTGAAGACCTGGTTGTTAAGCGAGAATGTGCATGCCTGTGACTCCAGGTGGCCCTGTGCTTGCATTTCTCTTGAGTGTACAAACTCAGGAGAGGAATTTCTGGGTCAGAGGGCTGTGTTCAGCCTTTGGAAATTGTGCCAAATGGGTTTCCAAAGTGCTGTACCAAGTTACTCCTGCCTGGACTGCGTTCACTTTAAAGGCCAGGGACATTTTTTAATGTTGAAACTGTATCAGCTCTTTGGTATAAATCAACTCCAATGAATTTAGACTTCGACGGTTTGTAGAGATCCCAACTGTCTTCATTTTCAACAAAGGGTTGTAAAATGCTGCTTAAAGGATAGAATATGCCCAGATATTAAATGGGATGAATGTATTCACTCAAAGACCCAGAGAATGATGGAAAACCAAATTCCCGGAGCTCTCCTCAGGGTGTGGAACTATTAAGTAAAACAGTGAGAGGGTAGGACCATGGGCTCTGGAACCAGTCCCCTGGGTGGAGGCACCAGCTGTCCCACCCGCTAGCTGAGAATCCCAGGACAAGGGATGTGACCCCTTGTGGCTCTGTACCCTGAGGATACACTTCAAGTATCCACAGGTCAGTTACTCAGAAACACCACTGGAGAGTAAGCACCTTGGCTGTGGGAAGACAGGTTGGTTCAGTTGAAGTCTCCAGTTCAGGACAGAGCTGACCTCTCACTCCCTGCGGTGGTGGTGGGGGCGGTGGTCAGGGGAGCAGGTGCCAAGAGGAGGGTCAAGGTGGTGCCAGGCAGAGTGACTGATTACCACAGACACAGAGGCAGGACAAATAGAAAAGTATTCAAAAAATTCCAAGCAGCCCAGATTTCCATGTAGTCCTGAAAGTATTTCCAGCTTAGCAGAGAGCAAGCGGAAGCCCTTATCTTTCATAATACCAAGGCATCAAGAGACTGACAAGGTGCCCTCCGATGGCTCAAGCGCTAAGCCTGAGGGTGGGGTATAAACCGAATACAGCCCAGGGACCTGCGTTTGCCATCCAGGAGGTGACTGTGGGCCAGAGAGGGAGACAACCAAAACAAACAGATAAATAAAATGCTTGCTTTTCCTCTTCCTTCCTTAAAAATGCTTCTTCCTCCTCTTGCTTCCTCTCTTTAAAGGAAACAAGAAGACAAATAGATTTCTTTGCATTTGTATTATGCAACAATATGTTTTTCTGATAAAGAGGATATAGGTTTTTCAGCACATAAAGTGTAAGAAAAAAGAGATGGAAGGTAAATTTTTAGATTAGGATAATTAAAAATCATATCACAATCATAGTGTAAGACCTTTATTTAAATATTCATTAAAAAAATCTGCCCCCAAATGTATGAATCTGTGATACAGTTGAAAATATGAACACAGCTGGATATAGGATAATATTGAGAAGTTTCGATTCATCTTTATATGTAACAATAGTATTATGGCAGAGCCTCCAGATGGCGAGAAGACTGACAGCCGGGCACTCAAAGGTAGAGAAAATAGCACTTTACTGCAAGCACCAGCATTAGCTCAGGGGTATTGTTACACAAAGCTGAGCAACAAGGGTCCCGGGGAAGCTCTTTTTATGCTCTGAGGTAAAGATTCATCTCCTTGGCTGCGTGTGGTTTCTACTGGCAACTCCTCACTTATGTACAACTGCAGAGTATGGAGGCGATGCTTGTTTGTCCTTGGTCACTATAGCAGGATATAGCCGCAGTCTCTGTAGAACAGGACATAGCTACAGCCCCCATAGTACCGTGGAAAATTCTCGGCAGACTAACTTTTGCATTGGGGTCAGGGAAAAGGTCTTCTACCACAATAGTAGAGTACTTATGTATAAAAAGAAATTTACCTTTTAGAGTTACATGCCGAAATATCTAGAAGCAAAATGATATAATGTCTGGGTTTTGCGTCAGAATGAGGTGGACAGAGGGTCATTTGAGTAGGGTGTGCAGAAGCAGGACATGTCACTGCTGATGGAGGTAAAGGTGGGTGATGGATTCATTCAGCTATGAGCTATTTTTTAAATTTTATCAAAGTTTCTTACATTAAAGGCTTTTTAAAGCTGCTCCTAAAAAATCAAGAAACAATGTATTTTAGAAAAGTTTTCATCAAAATAGCTAAAATAAAGTGATAATTATTGAGAAACAAAGAAACACAAAGCAAAAAAGAAAGAGTTATGCAGGAAACATAATTCATTTTGCAAAAATGTTAATCCAAAATATTATTTAAGAAACCTGTGCTGTATGGAGTAGACGGTGATTTCATTAATTATTGGAAGTCAGCAACTAGAAGAATTCCTCAGTATGCTTATTTATGCAGCTGAGGTCTGCTGGCACCATTGTGGTAGATTATAGGGGACCTTGGCATCAGGCAGGGAGACCTCGCAGTTTTGCTTCTGCCACATACATGTGACCACATTGCTCACCTTTTCTGGGTCCTTGATCATACCTACTTCGCTGTTTGTGAGGCATAAAGAGAATAATGGATATAGATGGTGTTGCTTTATTTAAAGGATATACTTGCTTTTGGAACTATGTGAAAAGGCAGGTTGAGCAAACAGAAGTTCTTTTAGAGTTGCACACAGAACCCTCATACTAGAGGTGTTGAAAGCTCTCTGTACCTCAGCTGCTTCATTCCTGTTTCACTATTACCTCAAGGCCCTGCAGTGACGATAAAAGAATATGTGGGAATGGTTTAGCAGAGCACCTGGCCTGTAGGAGGTGCTTCAAGAAGGTCTTGATAAATGGACTTGTTATTGCAGTATGCTAACCTAAAATTTCAGCAGGCAATTAAAATGCAAAGCATGCTTATTTGGGATCGAAGAATAGTAATTCAGGGTAATAGGCTCAGGTAGAATACCTAAAACATGCTCTAAGGAGGGACAAAGTCAGCGGGTTTTGTGGGAGGAAAAGAGGAAGAAGAGGTAAGTGGTTAAGAGTTGATTCTTGTTAACAGGCTTAAGCTATTCTTGGCTACACAAAAGTGGTTACCGATTCTCTAGAAAGGATGAAAAGACTGATTCTATCCTTCAGCTAAAAGTCCATTAATTATCAGTTCCATCCAGGTGACTTCTCGAACAATTGTTTTTTTCCTGGTGATCTTTTAAAACAACTGCTTTCAGTCCAGCTCAAAAGTCTTTGACCCAGTTCAAGGAGACTAGTAATGCAATTTCTCTGTAATGGCTTCAGATTCATTTTTAAATGGCCTCACAGATGTCAATCTTTCACAAGTAATAATGCAGCTGGCCATTTATTCAGATGCCCTGTGGGTCCCTTAAGTATATCTGGGGCCAGATCACATTTGTAAAATGATAGGACTCTGCCAAGGTTATCTGGAGCATCTTTTTAAGAAGTATTTCTTTGTGTTTTTGTTTTGTTTTAAAGAATGAGGCAGGCAGCAGGCAAGAAGAGAGAGGAGGAAGAAGCATTTTATCCAATTACTTGTTCATTTTCGTTGTTCCCCTTTATGGGTCTCAATTCAGGTCCTTGGGCTTTTGTGGACTGTGCCCGAGGCTTAACATCTGAGCCACTAGGTCGCGCCTTACTTTTGCTGGAGCATTTTAGCTTAGAACTCAGAATTTCAAAATGGACAAATAGCCTTTATACAGTGCTTCTGTAGTTCATGTCCAAGGTGATGTACCACCGTGACACAAACCTACATTTTCTGTGCCTATGAATGAGTCTCCATCCGTCAAGGTAGTAGGCAAGGAAAGACACTCTGTTACCATGTCTAAGATCTTGCGAAGGTTAAGGCTAGGTTGTCCCCAGAAGGTGGCCCTGGGTGATTCCTCTCTTCTCTGGGTTTGTCCCACACACTTCTGCTCCTGTCTTTCTCCTGGGAGATTCTGGTTGACTCACCAGGTAGAGTGTGGGAGCTGGTGTTGAATGTTCCTGCCTGTCTTCCCAGATATGCAAGATGCCAGGTTTCCTTGTCCAAGTTGTGTTGTGTCCTTGGCCAAAATTCCTAGGCAACACTGTGACGCATGGAAGAGCAAGAGCCTGCTGGCTCCTTCCTGTGAACAGTGAAAGGGCACAAGTCACCCAGGACAACCCTCTGACATTGGCTCAGTAAATGTAGCAATAGAAAGTTTTCACAGCATAACTTCTTTGGTTTTCCAGACTTTGACTCTGTGATCTCAAGAAAGCCTGATCAGGTCCTCGCATTGACTCAGACAAAATCACTGTGCCAGGAATGTGGCCCAGCGCATTCAGACTGCTCTTTATTTCAAAAGCCCTCTGGCATCCTCTCCCTAAATCATTTGAGCATAGGATGTCACTCCCTGGTCACACCTAGATTCTTGACTGGTTGATTGAGTTTTACGGGGAAAGGCTCTCTCTTATTTGCTTGGCAAATCCCTTTTGGCTCCTGTTGGGAGATGATTGCAAGAAATTCAGAGAAGTGAAAGCTCCAGTCACTTGTGGTCTCCGACTTGCCCTGGCAGTTTTCCAGAGGCCTAAGGGGCTGGGTGGGGAGATGAGAGGCCGGGTGGAGTGAGTCCTTCCTAAAGAGTTGAGGGTAATGCTGACTCCCTATAGGGAGTCAAATCTGTGACCTCAGGTCAGGTTATACGGAGTGGTGGGGACTTGGATGAATGGGGAAAAGAGAGCAGCCTTGCCAAATGGTTACTTTGTGGGAATGAATGTTGAGCTTTGCTGTATCTCTTGATTAGTCAAAAGAGGTCAGGAATTGGGAGCTATTCTGAAATTTCCCGACTATTCATGTTGGAAACATTGTATAAGCACATGAAAAGATGCTCAATATTACTGAACACTAGGGAAATGCAAATCAAAAGTACAAATAGAGTCTGCCTCATACCCATTAGGGTGAGTATTATTCAAAACAAAACAAAACAGAAAATTAAGATTGTAAAAAGTAAGATTGGTAAGAGTGTAGACAAGTTGGAAGCCTGGTGTACCATTGGTAGTAATGCCAAATGGTAAAATGGCTGTGGAAAACAGTATAGCCATTCATCAAAAAATCAAAAATAGAATAAAGATATGACCCAACAATTCCATTTCTGGGTTTATATCCAAAATAACTGAAATTATAATCTTAAAGAGATATTTGCACATTCCTGTTCTAACAGCATTTACTCATAGGAGCTAAATTGTGGAAGCAACCCGTGTCCACTGACAGGTGAGTGAGCAGGCAAAATGTGGCATAAACATACAGTGGGATAGTATGTAACCTGAGAAAGGATATTCAGACACACACTACACATGAACGTTATGCTAAGTGGAAAAAAAGTCAGACAGGCACACACACACACACACACACACACACACACACACACACACACACACACTGAATGAGTCCACTTCCAGAAGTACCTGGAATCATTACAGAAATAGAAAGTATAATGGCGGCTGCTGGGGGAGGTGGAGCAGGCTGTTATTATAGAGGCGACCCGGCATCAGCTCTACAAGACGGAAGCTTCAGGTGGACAGTGGCGACAGGTGCACAGCACCGTGAATGTTCTCACGGCCACTTTCAAATGGTTAAGGAAGTAAATTTTATGTGCTGTATACTTTACTGCAGTAAAAGAATTCTAAGCACAGTGCAGGCCTGAGTTGCTGGCTTGTGCCTCTGCTGTCCAGGATCTTCCACATCAGCTTGTTTCTTGGATCTATTTTCCTGCCCAGCACAGCCCTGCAGTCTTGGCTATGCCCATTGCAAGCTTGGATATTTCTCTAAAGGACACATCAGGAGTATAAAAGCTTTGCAGGCTTGCGTGATACCAACTGAGCTCCACTCCATTCCTGTAAACTGGCTCCCAACATCTGACTTGAAATGGTGGTTTCAGGCACACTCTGGTGGCTCTGGCAGCTGAGACTGCTGTGGTACAGACCATGTAAAGCCCAGGGACCTTGGTTAGAGATCCAGGGCAGGATAAACAAGTAAACGCAATTAAAATTCTTTTTTTTATCCCCTTCCTTCCTCTCCTTCCTTACTTTCCTTCTCTTCCTCCTTCTCCTCAAAAGAAAAAAAAATTCGTGCTTTAGAATTACAGATCCCCTTTGAACTAGCACTTAACATTTAAGAAGAGGGCAGCAAAATCACCAAGGCATGCTGAGGACAGCCATTCATGCAGGCGCGGTTAAACTGTGAAGAGGAGGGAAAAGAAGTATTGGTGGAACGGTTTTTAAATAAAATCATTTCCTCTCAAGTTTTCTTGTAGAATTAAAATGTTTTGTTGCTGCCTGCTTTCTGTGAAGATTATGAACTGATTTTGCTTTTTTGGACAGTGTTAATTTTAGTAAAAGCAAATGAGAACTTTTTCTGTGAAAGGTTTTTTTGTTATCGTCTTAAAATATACCATCTTTTCTTGGTCGTTTTCTGGTCATTCGAACCAAGTAAGTTGAAGAGGCTCTGTCCTTAAGGAGCTTACATTTTAGAGGAAAGAGAAAAATCCCATGTAATTTTTTAGCTTTTGAGCAAGAGGCTGAGTTGAGGGTACCTGCAGAAGAGAATGCCTGAGCTCACAAATACAAGGTGGCTGGGAGCTGGCCCAGAAAACCAGAGAGCGGGGACATGGAGAAATACCCAGGAGCGTCACGAGCCTGTGACATAAAGCCTAAAATTCGGGCCAAAGAGTCAGTGCTGCCTGGAAATCTGGTGAATCTGGGAGAGGCGCAGATGCCCTAACCACCAGCTCCCCTCCCTAACCAACGACCCTCCAGGTCAAGGGGACCAGGCCAATTCCTGCCTATCTCCAAGTTCCTGGTCAGCACTTGGAGTTGTCCAAAGAAGCCAGTCACATCCTCCCTCCTGAACCAGTGGTCACACTGTCTCCAGACACTAGAGACGACCTCCGCATCCCTGCTTGTTCAGCTTCCAAGTACAACCCCTGTGCGCCTGCGTGGTATGTGGTGTCCCCCTGTCCTGAGCTGTGGTGTTTGTGTAAGGTCTTCTCTGTCCCGGCTCTTGTGTGTTAGTTGGCCCATCCCACAGCCCTAGGATGAGAGTCCTCCCTCCCCAGCAGGTGACTAGGAGATTAGGAGACTGTAGCAGTGTGATGGCAGCTAAGCAAGAGAGCCCAGCTCATGAAAGTTCTAACATCTTTACCTGGGCCGTGTGGAGCGCCATGGCAGCAGCCCCTGAAGGGTGTTGAGCAGCGAGGAGAACTGGCCAAATATAAGTTCTAAATAGGTGACTCTGACCAGAATGAGGATGGGCTCAAAATGAGACCCAGGTCTCATGAAGTTAGGGCGGGCTTCCAGGTAAAGGGTCAAGGACCTCAACAATACCAGGCATGTGGAGGTGGAGAGGAAGAGAGCATGAGAAGTGCTGGTAATGGGGAAAATGTGTTTGGGTTTTTCTCACTTAATTAAAAGGCAGTAAATATGTGTTGAATACTTCAGTGAATAAATGACTGTGAATGGAGCTCTGACCGGAAGGGAATGAGGACTGTGGGTCCCCCTGGTACTCCCCTCACCAAGTCCACCGGGGTATTTGTAGGCTGTCACAAGGAAACCTGAGGCAAAGATCTGTTGCCCCAGTTTACTGCTTGATTTGGAAAGCCAACAATGAATGTGATTACATGTTAAACTGCTGATTCAGTTCATACGTGCAGAGTCCTGGTAAGGCAAACATCATCTCGCTCCATTTTCACATGAGATAAGAGCTGAACTTCTTGAGAAAGAAGCAGTTTCAATTCTTCCCTTTGGGTAGGATTAGCCTTCCACATGTTGACACAAGTGCGGATTAATCAGTGGATCTGAATTTGGAATTTTCTTTGATCAAGGCTAGAAAGTGTTACCAAGGGCCACTGGACTATGATTTCAGATAAAATTTAGAAAGATAAGAAACTCCATGAATGAAACACAAACACAAAAACAAGAACGTTCTGCTAGCAATTCACAACACCAGCTGTGTGTTAGAAATATCTGAGGGGCTTTTATAGATGCTTAAGTGAGCTCCACCCCAGAGGCCATAAAACAGTTTGAGAGGCCAGGGGCCTGTACTGACATCATCCCCAGAACAGGTAGGGAAGGTGATTGTTGGCTCAGGCTTGGGTGGAAGAGAAAATGTAGATGGTGAGACCAGCAAGCAATACCTTATATTAAAGGACTTCAAAAATCACTAGTTTTCACTACCTCCTTTTATTCACAAGTTAAATCCATGCTCAAAAGTTGTGCTTGGTACATTCTTGTGCAATAGTGGTTGGGCATAGTCCATATACAGCCCACAGTCCCGAGGTTCGTACCCCGGGGATGGCAGGAACAGCCAAGATGAACAACCAAATAAAAGAAAGTGCTTCTTTTCTCTCTCTTCCTGCCTACCTGCCTCTGCTCGCCTTAATTCCTGCCTGCACCTTTCCTTAAAAAAAAAAAGAAAAAAGTTTTGCTCATGTTTTCAAAACATTTAAGATTTAAGTACTGTAAAGCTTCAAACTGAAAAACAATTCAAGAATATTCCAGATTATTGGTCCAAATTTAAACACACAGTAAAGGGCTTGTTGTTATCCCAGGTGTTAATTGAATTTGGATAATCAACAAATAATTATATACACAAATTACATGCAGTGCGCTGAAACTCTGCTAACTTAATTGGGTTGACATCTTAAATTCTGAGGATAATTTTTGTTTCATCTTCTTTCTGCCTCAAACTAAAACATAAATCAAAGTTTACTAGGACTTAGAGATTTTTGTTATTATTATTATTATTTTTTATAATACTAATAAATCCCCAAAGGTATGGCAGGGTCCAGATAAACCTGTTTTTCATGTGCTGCTGGGTTCAGCTACTAATTTTCCCTATGGCCTTTGGCAGTATTTTTTTCTTCATAATTTTCCCATCAACCTAATTGGGGGAAGACACCACACCCCATGGCTGGCACAGCCCTGTGAGACCTTCAGAAACTCAGAAAAGATACGTACCTTTCCATAGGCTTGCTTAAAGTTCAAAAGAGCTCTTATGAATGTACACATTATGATAGTGAGCAAACAGAAAATTATGAATTCCCAACCAAACCCAGGTATTATTTTGTGTGTGTGTGTGTGTGTGTGTGTAACCATAGGGTTAATTGCCTATGGCATCAATCTCCACACTTTCTCACTGTCTCAGCTCATGGTTCCTGGGAATAGCTCAGCCATTTTTTCATGGCAGCCCCGAGGCCAGTAGAGTAGTGCTCCAAGCTTCTGTTATTAGGTGGAAAGCACACAACCATTATATAGGTATTTTGTAGTCATTTGGAAAAATTATACATATAGATTGAAAGATATGTTCTTTATTGCTTCCTTAAATAAATATCCTGAAATCAATTAAATATGATGTGTCTGTTGGGTGCCCACCACTTTCAAACCTCCCAGTGAGCTCAGTTAATGTGCCTCCACTGCTGTGAACAGCTACATTGCTCCTCACATGAAGATTAATGGATTTGTTTGTTTGTTTTCAACACAGAAAACTCTGAAGACTCCATTTTGCCAAGATAGAATGTAATTCAAGGTGCTGAACATGATCCAAGTTTGAAAATTTGAATTATTTCAAGCTATTTCCACCTTTTGAAGCCTCAATTACCTCACCCCAGTAATGGTCATCAAATACATGTGTGTCTTCCTTACCTGATGTCACTTCTGTGAAGAAAGAGTGGAGTAAAGTGTAAATATGTTCTCGAAAATTCAAAGCACTGTAATAATAGATGTTTGCATTTCCAGTAATAAATGATAAATTAGAAAACATCATAAAAGAAATGGAATTAAGAAATTAAATACTCAGTATCTTGAAAATGTTTACCATTCTTCAAATCTTGCCACTCAAAGTGTGGCCTGAAGACCAGCAGCCACTGGGACTGTGTGAGAAATCAGTCTCAGTCTCAGCCTCACCTGAGGTGACTGAACCTAACCTGCATGCTAAGAGATGTCCATGGGACTCATGTGCATTACACTGTTTGGGAAATCCTGGCTTAATTTGCTTTCATTATTTTGTACTAGTTATCATAATAAAATTACTTGTTCCAATCATAATGGAATAGAAGCCAACAACAGAAAGAAATCTTGGAACGCTCCAAATGTTTGAAAATTAAATAACACACTTTAAAATAATCCATGGATCAAAGGAGAAATCACAAGGAAATGAGAAAATAGCTCAAAACTGAAAATTAAAACAATATGTCAAAATGTGTGTAATGCATCTAAAATAATTCAAGAGAAATCTTATAGCATTAAATGTTTCTATTAGAAAAGAAGAAATGTGATAAATGTTAATTTAAAAGCCTTTAGGGCTAAGCCATGACAGAAAAAGAAAAATGGGAAATTCCTCCTCACTCATTGGAAAATAGGGTACTTCAGTCCAAAAGATGGGGTTTCTATCAAGATCTAGTTGCTCATAAAATCACCATGAATCTCTGCAATACTGTTTTTACTTACTTTTATGAGCACTCAGGTTTGTAGTTTGTGCAGAATTTTCAGTTGGATTCACTGAAAAGTTAGGTTATAGTGGGTTTCCTCCAACTTGGGCAAGATAGGAAGCTTACTTTTACTTTCAACTTACGTGTTGCCTGTTTTTTTGTTTTTATATGTGTATATATATATATATTTACATTGTTTTATTATTTCACAGTTATGTGCTTTTTAGGATATTAATTTGCACCTCAGTCTGTATGCATTTCACACCACACCCACCACCAGAGTCCTAGTGCCCGTTACCACCACCTTATTAACTCCTTCCTTCATCTCTCCCTCCCTCATCCATAGCCAGGCGTGTGTCCTGTGAATTTTGCTGAGATTTGTCTATTCTTTTGTTTCTTATATTCCACATATGGATGAGACCATTCTATACTTCTCTTTTTCTTTCTGGCTTGTTTCATTTAGCATAATCACCTTTAGTTTCATGCAGGTTGTTGCAAAGAAAACACTGATCTTTTTAAACAGCTACATAGAATTCCATTGAATATGTACATCACCACTTCTTTATCCAGTCATCTGTTGATGGACATTTAGGTTGTTTCCATATCTTGGCTGTTATGAAGTGTGTTTCTATGAACACAGGAGCACAGATTTTTTTAAATGTTTTTGTGTTCTCTAGGTATATGTCTAGAAGTAGGACTGCGGGATGGAATGGTAGATCCTTTTTTTTTTTTTTTTTGAGAAATATCCATATTTTTCAAAGAGCACTAATTTACACTTCTACCAACAACACAGAGGGGTTCCTTTTTTCTCTACATCTTCTCCAGTGCTTGTTTTTCTAGTTTTTTTTTTAATATAGTCTATTCTTACTGGTGTGAACAGATATCTCATTGTGTGTGTGTGTGTGTGTGTGTGTGTGTGTGTTTAAACGAAAGTTGCAGGCAGGAAGAGAGAGTAAGAAGAAGCATTTTATTTAATTTTTATTTAGTTGTTCACACTGGTTGTTTCCCCCCAGACCTGGGACTGGAACCCAAGATATGTGGCTTGTGATCCTTTGGAAGTGCTTAACCTAATCATTACTCTACCAGGGTGTGTGCCTCATTGTGGTTTTTATTTGCATTTCTCTGATGGGGAATAATGTAGAGCATTTTTTTCATGCGTCTATAGGCTGTCTGTGTGTCTTTAGAAATGTGTCTGTTTCTGCCTATTTTTGAGTACATCATTTGTTTGTTGTTGTTGAAGTATATGAATATTTACATATATATGTGTGTGTGTGTATATATGATACAAGGCATACTCTTGTCTGAGTATATTGTACAAATATCTTCTCCCATTTAGTGGGTTACCTTTTTGTTTTAGTGGGAGTTTCTTTTGCTCTATAGAAATTTTTATTTTAACGTAGTTCAAATTGTTTAGTTTTACTTTAGTTTCTTTACTATGGAGCATTTTTTTTTACATTTTCCTGAAGAATTCTTAATGACAGAATGAAATGCTTATAATATCATGTTGTATACAAAAGTCAGGCTATATTCACTTTCTCTAATAGTTATAGATTTCATATTTTTAGATACTTCTGTTAAGTTATAGTTTTCTAGGAATTAGTCAATTTATTTCAAATTCATTGACATAAAGGTATTCATTTAGTAAATTTTAATGTCACTAGTCAATGCCCTTTTTAAAATTCCTGCTTTTTGTCTTTTTTTCCCTCTTGGTCTTGGTGGGGCTTTGTTAATTTTATTCATCTCAAACCTGGGTCCATGACTTTAATAGCCTGCTCTTTTGCTACCTGGTTACGGTGGGGAGGGGAGTGGGCAGAGGCAGGGGTCACCTAATTATGCCTTTCAGCGAACCAACTTTTTGCTTTAGTGACCCACATGGCTTTAGAAAAATTAATTTGTGATCTGATGTTTATTATTTCCTCTCCTACTTTGTTTGAGTTTAGTGATGTTCTTTCCTCTCACAATCATTGATTTTGTTGCCTATCTAACATGTGTATCTGGTAGAGGGCAGAAAGGTCGATCTTGCTTTTTTAAAATCCAGTCTGACATGTTTTGTCTTTTGTTTCGAATGCTCTGTTCACTCCACTTAAACAGCCACCGATGTGTTGGATTTACAACTGCCATTTTCCCGCTGTGGTCCATGGCATCACATTCTTCCTGTTCCTGTTTCTCCCTTACCACCTTATTTTGTGTTGAACAAATATATTTTTAGTGTATCATTTTAACTACCCTGTTGCTTTTCTAGATTTCTTTAAGGATTTTTTCCTTTTTTTTTTTTTTTTTAAGAGGAAGGCAGGCAAGAATGAAGGCAGGCAAGATGAGAGAGGAGGAATTGCTCAAGGTTTTTAGCTGCCTGGCCCCCACCACTGCCAGCACTGTCCCAGTCCCCCAGGAGTCATGAACCTGGGTCCTTGGGTTGTAAGTGGACCACTTCCCAGGTTAACCTGAGTCACCAGAGCACACTGTCTTTTTTTTTTAATGGCTGCTCTAGGTATTACAGTATACATTTGTAATTTATCACAACCCACTTTATGTTAATACTGACTTCATTCTGGCAGAATATATCAGCTTTGTCTCAATATAGATCCACTTCCTCCTTTTCCTTATAACAGTCTCATTGTCACATCTCTATGCTGTATGAACACTCACACACAAGCTTCGTTATTTACACAATATTTATTTTGACATCTTGAGTTAGTATGGTACATTTGTTGTAACTGGTGAATTAATATTGATGTTATTACTAGTGGAAGTCCATGATTTCCATTAATTAAAGTTCACTCTGTGTTGTACAGGGTACAGTGCAGTACAGCGTATATTAGGTTTTGGACAAATGTATAATGTCACGTCATCCACTATTACAGTTTTTTTTTTTTTTTAAGGAAGGGATAGGAGGGAGAATCATTTAAGAAAGGAAGGAAGAGAGGGGAGGAGAGAGAAATATCTTTATTAACTTAGTTGTTCATTTTGGTTTTTAAGTCTGACTCCATTTCTCAGACTCAGGTCCTTGTGCTGTTTGTGGTGCACACACCTGCGTCTCAGCTGCCTGAGCAACAAGGGTGCCCCCCAACTGTTACTGTTTTAAAGAGAATTGTTTCATAGCCAAAACATCCTTAGTGCTATACTTGTTAACCCCACACCGAATCCTCAAACCTCTGTCTTTGTCTCTACAGTTTTACCTTTTCCAAAATGTTATATAGTTGGAATCATGTTATGTAGCCTTTTCAAACTGGTGTCTTTCATGTCGCAGTATGTATTTAAGATTCCTCTGTGTCTTTTGGGTGACTTGATAGCTCACTCTTGTTTAATTTCTGAATAATATTCCATTGAATGGATGTCCTACAGTTTGTGTGTTCATTCACCTATTGAAGGACATCTTAGTTGCTTCTAATATTTGGTGATTACGAATAAGGCTGGTGTAAAGATTCATGTGCAAGGTTTTAGTATGGACATAAGTTTTCAACCCATTTAGGTAAAACTTAGGCATGTAGTGACTGGATCATATGGTAAGAACATATTTAATTTTTTAACAAACAGACTGTCTTCTAAAGTAGCCATACCATTTTACATTCCTACCAGCAATTAATGAGAGTTCCTGTGGCTCCACATCCTGGTCAGCATGTGGAAGTTCGGTGTCTGGAATTTTTACCATTCTAACAGATGGGCCGTGGTATTTCATTGTCACTTGTATATACAATCCCCTGGTGATGTGAGATGTTGAGCATCTCTTCATAGGCTTATTTGCCACAACTATATATCTTTTTTGATGATGTTTGTTCAGATCATTTTCCCATTTAAAAAAGTAGGGCCTTGTGCCTTGTTACAGTTTAAGAATTCTTTGTATATTTTGGATAACAGCCTTTTGTCAGGCATGTGCTTTATGAAGATTTTCTCTCAGTCTGTGCCATAGCTTTTCTTTCTCTTCACAGTGTTTTATTTTAATGGAAGTCCAACTTTTCCATTATTTCTTTCATAGATGGTGTTTTTGGTGTTATACCCAAAAGCCTTTGCCATATACTTAGCATAATGCCTTTGAGATTCATCCACTTTATCACAAATGACAGAATTTGCCTTATTTTTAATGACTGAATAATATTCCATTTTAAATACAGTCATCTATCACTTAATGACATTTTGTTCAATGACAGACTGCGTATAAGATGGTAATCTCAATGGGTTATATACACCATACAGCCTAGGTGCATAGTAGATGCCTCTACTTAGGTTTGTGTAATTATACTCTATGACATTGATACAAGGATGAACTCATTTAATGACACTTTTCTAAGAATACACCCTCATCATTAAAATCATGTTATCTTTATCCACTCATCTGGCAATGGATACCAGTTTCCATGTCTTGGCTATTTGTGAATAATGCTGCAAAGAACATAGACTTGCAGGTATCTCTTTTCTATCTTGTTTTCATTTCCTTTGGATATATACCTAGAAGTGGAATTATTGGAAGTTATCTTTATAATTTTTGGAGGAACTTCCATTATCATTTTCCATAGTTTCTGGATTAGTTTACATTCCCACCAACAGTTCACAAAAGTTCTCTTTTCTCTATACCTTTACAAAAATGTGTTATCTCTTATCTTTTTGGTAATAGCTACTCTAACAGATGTAAGTTGATATCTCAGTTTGGTTTTGATTTGCATTTCCCTAATACATAGTGATGCTGAGCACCTGTTCAAGCACCTGCAGGGCATCTGTGTGTTCTTTAGGAAAATGTCTGTTCAGGTCTTTGCAGTGTGTTGTATATTTTCATGTGTTTCACATTATTAATTAGTAACAAGGGGAACTCTTTTGAGCCAAGTTCCTCTTGGCACTGGGCAATGTAAGCCTAGGGAGGGTATGATGCAGGTAAAATGAAGCTGTTCTTCAGGTTTTTTTCAGGTTTTTGTTCCACTGTATTGCTGAAACTTCTTAAGTGGATTCATGAGCTCTCCCAGAGCTATTTTCATGTATGGATAGCAGTCTAACTTCTGATCTTTGTCAGGGGGTTGAAGCTGAGTCCCCAACCCCACCTTCTTGGTCATCCATGTACATGCATAAAAAAATATGCTTACAATAAATAAACCACAGATAGAGGGATTTCATTTCAGATAGAATTGTTCATTCAACAGGTATTTTTATACATCTTATAAAATAGGGAAAACAGATATGTAGATACCAAAAAATCTCTAACTTCTCACACATGTTTGGTCCTTAACCTGCTATGAGTTATGCTAAATTAGCTCACTGTGCTATGTTAATATTTTTAGTGCCTATTTACTTTAGTATTTTAGTGCCTATAAAAGGCTTAAAAGCATTAAAGTAATTATTACTTATCCCTTAGTTTCTTTCTGTATCACCACTATTAGAGCAGATAGCTTCCTTGGGGCATGATAAAAGACAAACAAGAGACAGATAATAAGGCAAGATACAGGATTCATTTCAAATTTCAGATTGCATTTTCATCTTGGCATTTACTTAGGTAAGCGAAGGGAGGCTAGTAAAAGAGTGGCTTTTACAAAGAGACCCACATCTGAGTGTAAGCTCAGTTTCAATGATTACCTGGCACCATTAGCACATTCTTTAATCAGGAATGTCTGACTTGTGTTCATGTGGATTTCCTATATATCTATATGGAGGTCTATTTCCCAGGAGATACTGAAGGAGGATCACTACCTGTGAGTTTGAATGAATTCAGGGCCTACCCTCTCTAGGGGAAAAGGCTGCAGACGCTCCATATGCTCTCATGGGAGGGTTCTGCTCAGACATGAGAGGAGATTTGGCTTTCCTGGGCAGTATGTCAATATTGTGAAAGAAGCATACTCTCATATTTTAAAATTTCTTCCACCTAGGTCTCAGTATCCTCATCAATAAAATGGGGATAATAATACTCATCTTTCATAAACATTTTTTTGTTTTATTTTTGTTTTTTCTTTTTTAAAATAATTTTTATTCATTAGAATATTATATGTTTAGGTGTACATTATCATAAATCAACATCTGTATACACTACAATAAATTACCCATTTAATATCCTATTCCAGCCTTCGCAATATTTAATTGACACCTTTTACCAAATTTGCCCACACCCTCACCTTTCCTGTTTTTTTCCTCAAACTTATTTATTTTATATGCTTTTGTAAAATTTATATACAATTCAAAATTAGTAAAATTGAACATATGGTGAATATATGGATATTCATTATATTATCATTATACATATGTTTATAGATTATATACTATATATTTGTTTTATTATTTCACATTGCTATATGCTTTTTAGGATATTGAATTCTCACCTCAGACTCTGTGCATTTCACACCACACCCGCCATCAGAGTTCTAATTTCCTTTACCATTCTTTATTTTTTATTTTGATTTTTTTCAGGCCAAGAAAAGAACATAATTTATCCCATTGAATACTTATTTCGAAAGAACGTCAGGAGAGTACAATATATTGGATATTTCCAAAACAATTTAAATTTAAAATGACTATATTAGAGTATATAAAAATTCATAATGTAAGCATGAGCCACAGTACCTTAATTTAGAAAAGTTAAAAATTAGAATTACCAAGAGGTGTAAGGTAATTACATGAATAGGTCTAATAGACCTGTTTCTAAGTGGGGTTTCTTTCACTTTATATAGCATCTTTTAGTATTTTTTGTATAACTAGTTTTGTGGTGATAAATTACTTTAACTTTTACTTATTGGAAAAGATTATCATTCCTTCATTTCTGAATGATAATCTCACAGGATATTGTATCCTAGGTTGAAAATCCTTCTCTTTCAGTCTTTTGAATATCATTCTGTTTCCTTTTGGACTGCAGAGTTTCAGTTGAGAAATCTGCTGACAATCTTATGGGGGCTTTTTTGGTATGTGATTTGTTTTTCTCTGGATGCTTTTAAGATTTTTTTAAAAGAAAATCTGAATATAACAGACATCTGAAAACTACCTGAGGATGAATTTAGGGCAATTGTGATAAACATACTCATGGAAATCAAGAAAGCAATAGAGGAAGAAAAAGAGAGAGAAGAAATGAAGCAGCTCAAAACAAATGTCAAAGAAAGAAAGAACACAATAGCTGACCTAAAGAATTCAATAGAGGGACTCAGGAATAGGATGGATGAAGACTCCAATAGAATCAGAGAGTTAGAGGATAGGGTAGAGGAATGCATTCGGGAAAACCAGCAAAGAGAAAAGGATGCAAAGAAAGGAAGACAGCATTCAAGACCTGTGGGATAATATCTAAAGAAACAACATCAACATTAGGGGTCTCAGAAGGAGAAGAGAGAAAAGGAGGCAGAAATGACATTTGAAGAAATAATAGCTGGGATCATCCCCAACCCTAAGAATGAATCAAGTCTCCAGATCCAGGAAATTCAAAAAGAGTCCCTATTAAAAGAAACTCAATCAGGCCTAACAAAGACACATTGTCATCGAAATATCAAAAATACAAGATAAAGGCTTAAAAGCATCTAGAGAAAAAAACAGTTCCCATATAAATGAGTCTCCATAAGATTGTCAGCAGATTTCTCAAATAAAACTTTACAGACCAGGAGGAAGTGGCGTGATATATTTAAAAGACTGAAAGAAAAGGATTTTCAACTTAGGATATTATACACTGTGAGATTATCATTCAGACCTGAAGTAATGATAAAGAGCTTTTCAGATAAGTGATAGTTAAAGGAATTTATCACCAAAAAATCTGTTCTAGAAAAAATACTAAAAGATGCTATATAAAGTGTAAATAAACCACACTTTAAAACACCAAGAAAACAAATTTAAGTAGTGGAGAGAAGAGAACAAAATGTGAATGGTTTAAATGAGTGGAAGACTAATCTGTTTTCAAATAAAAATAGGAAATAGACATAGAATTCTTAATGCTAACTTCAGGGTAATCTCAAAATACATCTCCAGGGAAAAAGTAAAGGCAAAAACAAAAAAGGAAACCAATCAAAACACAACCACATCCAACCCACCCAAGAAGAGAAAGAGAACAAAGACTCTACCTGGAACAACACACAGAAGACAATTTACAAAATGGCACTAAGAGATACATATCAATAATCACCTTAAAGGTTAATGGACTGAACTCAGCAAACCAGAGTGGCTGAAAGGATTAAAAGCATAATTCAGCCTTCTACTGCTTTAAGGAGACTCACCTTCTTTGAAAAGATAAACAAACATCAAAGTAAATGGTTGGAAGACAATCCTGCATTCAAATGGCAACCATAAAAAAGCAGGACCATAAAAATGGCAACCATAAAAAAGCCATACTTATATCTGATAAAACAGATTTCCAACTAAATAACAACAAAGACAGAGATAGACATTGGATTATGATCAATGGGTTAATCCTGAAAAAAAAAATAACACTATGAACATAGATGCACCAAATGAAGAAGCATCAAAATATATTAAGCAAGTATTATTAGAACAAATGAGAGATATAAACAGCAACACAATAATAGCAGGAGACTTCAACACCCAATAACAACAATGGACAGATGAATCAGGCAGAAAATTAGCAGGGAAAAAGCAACTTTAAATGACCATTTGGAACTGTGAGTTCTAATAGATATATGCCGAACACTTCATCCAATTACTATAGATTTTACTTCTCAACTGTGCATGGAAAGTTCTCAAGGATAGATCATATTTTGGGAGACAAAACATGTCTCAAAATTTAAAAAGAGTGAAATCATGCCAAGCATCTTCTCTGACCACAATGGCTTCAAACTAGCCACATCATTTGTTGTTGACTACCAACAAAAAGAAAGCTGGAAAACCCCAAATAAGTTGAAGATTAAACAATATATTTTTGAATGATCTTGGGTAAAAGAGAAAATCAAAGGGGAATTTTAAAAAGTACTTAGAGACAAATGAGAATGAAGACATGAGCTACCAGAATCTATGGGATGCAGTAAAAGCAGTACTAAGAGGGAAGGTCATTGTAATCCAGGCCTACCACAAGAAACAAGAAAAATCACACACAAAAAAACAATTTGGCCATACATTGAAAACAATCAGAGAAAGAAGAACAATTAAAGCCAAAAAAGAGTAGAAGAAAGGATATAATAAAAATTAGAGTGAAATACATGAAATAGAAAACAAGCAGACAATCCATAAGATCAATGAAACCAAAGGTTGGTTCTTTGAAAAAATAAACAAAATCGACAGCCATTGGCTAGACTCACAAAGAAAAAGCAGGAAAAAAACTCTCATAACTAGATTCTGAAATGAAAGGAAGAGGATACAATGGATACCACAGAAATACAAAACATCCTGAGACTACTATGAACAAAACTCTATGGTAGCAAAGTAAACATGGACAGATTTTAGAAAAATAGAGTCTACCAAGACTGAACCTGAAGAATTAGAAAACCTGAACAGAATAATCACAAAGAAATTGAGGATGCAATCACGAGTCTCCCTAAAAATAAGAGCCCAGTTACAGACGGCTTGTCTAATGAGTTTTACCAAACCTTCAGAGAAGAATTAATACCTGTTCTTCTTAAACTCTTCCAACATACTGAATAGCAGGGAACACTCCCAAATACTTTCATTGACACCAAAAGTTAACAGAGGCATCACGAAGAAATGAAATTACAGTCTAATATTTCTAATACATTCTCAATAAAATATTGGCAAACTGAATCTAACAGCACATCAAAAAGATCATCCATCATGACCAAGAGAGGTTTATTCAGGGATGCAAGCATATGTCAGCATATGTAAATCTACTAATGTAATACACCATAATTACAAGAGAAAGTAGAAAACCCACATGATTTTATCTATTGTGTCTATTGAGAGGCAGAGGAAGCTTTTGACAAGATCCAATGTGCAATTATAAAAGCCCTGCATAAAATGGGGATTGAAGGTACATACCTCAACTTAATAAAGGCCACATATGACAAACTCACAGACAAATCATAGTCAATGGCAAAAAAATGAAAGTATTTCCTCTAAGGTCAGTGACAAGTCAAGGCTGTCCACTCTCACCACTGCTATTTAATATAATACTGGAAGTCTCAGCCAGAGCAATTAGGCAAGAAAAAGAAATAAAAGAACCCAATTGGAAAGAAGAAAGTAAAACTATCATCATTTGCAGATGTGATTATACATATCAAAAAACTACTAGAATTTATCAATGAATGAAGTCAGGTGGCGGGCTACAAAAAAATACACAAAAATCCATTGCATTCTTAAACACAAAAACACACTAAAAGAAAGTGAAATCAAGAAAATCACACCATTTAAAATAGACATAAAAAGTATCAAATATTTGGGATATACATAAAAAGGAACTGAAAGACCCATACAATGAAAACTACAAGTCCTTCTTAAAAGAAATAGAGGAAGATACAAAGAGATGTAAAGACATCCCCTGCTCATGGCTGGGAAGAATCAACAGCATTAAAATGGTAATTTATATAAAGTGATATACAGATTTAGTGCAATCTCCATGAAATCCATGGGCTTATTTAAAAGAAATAGAACAAAAAGAGTCTTAAAATTTATATGGAACAGCAAAAGATTACGAATAGCCAAAGCAATTATGAGAAAAAACAATTAATCTAGAGGGATTATAATCTCAGACATTGAGCTATAGTACAAAGTAACAGTGATCAAAACAGTATGGTACTGGAATAATAATAGAGGCACAGACTAGTGGAATAGAACTGAATCCCCAGAAACTGACCCACTCACACTGGCAGTCAGTTAATCTACAACAAAGGAGCCAAAAACATACGATGGATAAAGGAAAGTCCTTTCAATAAATGGTGTTGGGATAACTGGACAGCCACATGCAAAAGAATGAAGCTAGATCACTCTCTAATGCCATTCACAACAATTAACTCAAAATGGACTAAAGACTTGGACATAAGACCGAAAGCCATAAAATTCTTGGAAGACATGTGGGAAAGACATTCCATGATATGAACTTAGTGAGGCTTTTGGGGACTCAACCCTAGCATCGAAGGAAACAAAAAGAAAAATTAACAACCGGGATTACATCAAACAAAAAAGTTTCTTCACAGTGAAAGAAAACATCACCAAAACCAAAAGGCAACCCACTAACTGGGAGAAGATATTCACATTTTGTATTTCTGACAAGGGCTTAATATCTAAAATATACAAAGAACTCATAAAAATAACAGAAAAACAGGCAACTGAAATATGGGAAGAGGAATTGGAGAGGCATTTTTCTGAAGAGAATGTACAGATGGCCAATAGGCACATGAAAAGATGCTCCTATTTCCTGGCTATCAGGGAAATGCAAATGTAAACAACAATGAGATATTACCTTACACCTGAGAGACTGGTTATCAACCAAAAGTTTGGAAACAACAGATTTGGTGAGGATGTGGAGAAAAGGAATACTTTTACACTGGTAGTGGGATTGCAAATTGGATCAACCCCTATGGAAACAGAGTGGAGATTCCTTAAAAAGTTGAACATGGAAGTCTTGTATGATCCTGCCATCCATTTTCTGGGTGTGTACCCAAAAGATACAAAAACACATTCACAGATATTTATGCACCCCCATGTTTATTGCAACCCTATTCAAAATAGCTAAGAATTTGAAACTACCTAACTGCTAAATGCCAGATGAATGTTTAAAAATATGTTATATGTCCACAATGCAAGACTATACTGTCATTAGAAGAGGTGAAATTCTGTTATTTGAATCAACATGGATGGAGGAAATTATGCTTAGTTAAATAAGTCAAAAGAAAAAAGATCGATACTCATAGGTGGAATGTGAATAGACAAAAAAACAAAGCAACAGATGAAGTAACACCAACTCTTGGACACTTCAACATAACTGAAGTTACAAATAAGGAAATGGGAAGGGGGAGGGGCAAATGGTGGCAGAGCCCATTGGACAATAGTAAAGAACACTTGGTGATTTGGTGGAGGGTAGGGTGTGTTGACTACCCTAACTAGTAATGGGAAAGAGGAAACGGATACATATGAGTTATTTCAGTGTGTAGAATAAATTGCTTCAATAAAAAGTGAAAAAAAATAATGTAGATTGCATAGTTTCTTCTAAGATTGGGAACTAGACAAGAATGTCTTCTCTCATCCCTACTATTCAGCATCAGATTTTAGAATATGGGCAGAGCAATTAGACAAGTAGAAATAATAGGAATCCAAATTGGAAAAAATAAAACTATATTTGCAGATGTCATGATAATTAAGCCTCCATATTTCCTTTTGACAGAACCGGGAAATTAGGATAGTAAAAATGGGACACGGTTAGACTAAGGGGAGGCGTGGAGTGGAGCAGTCCTAGAAGGAGTAGAGCAGTGTGGCTAGCAACAAGTAAGCACTATTTGATGCCAATCAATGATTGCATAGCAGTGACGGGTGATCTGGTGTGACTTCATAGAAGTGACCAGGACAAGGAATTTTGGTACCTTAGGTGAAAACCAAATTTGGTGCCCCTATAAGCTGCACTCTAAATCTGCCTAAAACATATACTGCTTTAACTCTCCCAGTGCCATCAATGTCCAATAATTCCCACAGTGCCAGATATAACCCCCACAGTGCCAGTGATAACCCCCATAGTACTTACCCGTGGCTGAAACATGCTGCATTTGTTTGAAGAAATAAGTGTGCACACTGGGTGGGGGTGGAGAATCCTCTTCCTGTGTAGCTCCTGTTTCCTTAGGGGCACAGGAACAGTGGTAGCAGCTGCTACCCACCACCATCAGCATGACTAAGGGCCATCTTTAACATGGGTCAAAAGAGGCAATTACTTTTGGGTCCCCTCAACAGACTCTGCCATGGGCAACTCAGCTGCCTCTTTTTTCTTGTGTTAAAATGGCCTTGTTTTATTAAAAAATGGGACAAAATTGACATGTATATTAAAACAATGGGACATTTGGGAAATATGAAAAAAGGAGTTACCATCCCATTTAAAATGGTATGGATTGTTAGCCTAATGATAATATACATTGAAAGCCCCAAAGACTCCACCAAAAATATTAAAATTAATAAATGAGTACAGGAAAGTGGCAGTCTAAATTTAACAAAAAAATCTGTTGCATTTTATGCAACAATGCGATAAAAGGGAAGGAAATTAAGAAAACAATCCCATTTACAATAGAAATGAAAATAAATACCTTGAAATAGACTTAACAGAGGCAAAATACCTGTAGGATGAAAACTATAAGACAATTTACAAAGGAATAGAAGATGAAAAGAGGTGGAAAGATGTTCCATGCTCATGACTGGGAAGAATTAATGTTGTTAAATGAAAGTCTTTTCAATAAATGGTGTTGGAAAAACTGGACAGCCACAGCGAAAGAATGAAATTATATAACTCTCTAACATGTTACACAAAATTAACTCATAATGGATTAGAGACTTGGATGAAAGACCAGAAATCATAAAACACTTAGACAATACATAAGGAATATATTCCATAACATTTGCCTTGGAGAGGTCTTTGGAGCTAGACTCCAGCAACAAAGGAAAAAAAAAAACAAAATTAAACAAATTGGACTAGATAAAACTAAAAAGCTTCTGAACAGCAGAACAAAAAAGCAACCAGAAAAACCAACAAAAAACGAAGTATCATCAGAGCAAAAATATATCCTACTGACAGGGAGAAGATATTTGCACATCGTACATCTGACAAGGGCTAACTATCCAAAATATATAAAAAATATAAAACTCAACAACAGAAAAACAAGCAACACAATAAAAATGGGCAGCTCTGTCCTATGAATCAGGCAGTTATGTGCAGACTATGAAAGTCATGTACCCGATTAGAGACTCCTGGCCAGGGGGTAACAAAAAAATTTGGGGCAGAAGATCTTAATAGATATTTCTCCAAAGAAGACATACAGATGGCCAATAGGCACATGAAAAGTTTCCTCCTCCATTGTTGTTAGGGAAATACAAATCAAACGATGAGATATCACCTCATACCTGTGAGAAGGGCTATTATCCAAAAGACAAGAAACACCAAGAGTTAGTGAGGATATGAAGAAAATGGGAATGCTTTTACATTGTTGCTGGGTACATAACTTGGTGCAACCATTATGGAAAATGTATGGAGAGTCCCCAAAATATTGAGAATGAAAATTCTGTATGTTTGTTAACCCACTTCTGGGTATTTACCCTTCCCCTCAAAAACATAAAACCATGAACTTGAAGAGCTATATATAACACCCCTATTTTTATTGCAGCATTACTTACAATAGCCAAAAAATATAAACAACCTCTGCATCCATTGAAAAATAAATGGATAAAGAAGATGTGGAATATATACACAATGGAATACTACACAGCTATAAAAAAGAAAAAGAAGAAATCATTCCATTTGGGACAATATGAATGAAACTGGGGATTATGCTAAGTAAAATAAGTTAGAAGGAGAAAGACAAATACCAGATGAATTCACATGTAGAATATAAAGAAAAAAAGGCAAATGAACAGATAAAACAAAAGTCAACACTTGGACACTGACAAAAGAATTGAGTTTACTAACAGGGAAAGTGCTGGGGTATAGAGGTAAGGTGTGATAAGGATCCAATGGACAGTCGTGGAAGACTTGGTAATTTGATGGTGGGTGTGGTGTGTTATATATTTGGTGAATAGTGAACCTGTACATCTAAACTTATATTATTTTGTAAATGTAAGTAACTTATTTAAATGCATGTATATGTATATATATGCATATGTGTATACATATATTAAGACAGTAACAAAGTTTTAAATAAAATGTCTATTTAGAAATTAAAAAAACAAGGAAGATGTAGGAATTAATACCCATTAGGTAAGAAATTTCTTTATAAATTTTGGTTAAATTCTTTGACTAACAGGTTAAAATTTGGTAAAGATCAATAAATCATAACTGGACAAACTAAAAGTACAAGCAAACAAAAAAAATGCTGACTGACACCTATGTGCTCACAGCACATATTTGACTCTGTTCTCTCAAGAGCTGTCTTCCCAGAAGAGCAGTCTACCCATTAAAATGTTTGACACACTGCCAGGGAGGGTAAAGTAAGCTCCCTTAACCTGTCTTCTACTTATCAAGACATTGAAAATTTGCACCAACTGAGACTATTGTGACATAGACAGCATGATGAAGACTTTCTGAGGTAGATTACTGAATACAGGGATGCTCACTGGGAAGGGTCAGTACCTCCTGGAGAGTACCAGGTGATAAAGATCATTGTAAGGAAAATGCATCATAAAACACCTCATTGTGACCCTTCTTTAGAAAGCCGTGTTCTTAATTCTCTTATCCTTTTATGTCCTTATAAAACATCTCATTTTGACCCTTTTAAGAAGGCTACTAGTTACAATGAACCCTTACAAAGTGACAACACATACTACAGAAGAGATGTCATTAAAAACAATTAGATGTGTGACTGCTGTAATTACTATGACTCTACAATATTTTCTTCCAAGGAGCTGAGAATCACTTACAGACATGACCTCACTTATCTATACAACAAAGTTATACATTGGTGGGGTATTATCATTCCCATTATGTTTTATGTAATTAAAACTGTCTCAAGATCACCAGGAAAACTGGTTGTAAAGATGAGACTGAAATCCTTTGTCCTGCAATCCTCACGTTCATTTTGGACCTGTGAGAACTTGAGACTGAAAGAAAGGTATTTGAACCTTTTGGAAAAACATACATGCATATTGCTATTTATGTAAAACAGCAATACCAAAGCCTAGGGACTTGAAACTCTCCAAAGAGGAAACAAAAAACATTCTAGTATATCACACACACACACACACACACACACACACACACACACCAAAACTGTTAAGTATCTCTGGCTAACACACATACCAAAAGAGCTTGGATCATCCATCAGGAGATGGGAATAAAATACTTTAAGGAAGGGGGTATATTTTTCTAACTTGTGCAAAGATACTGTAGACGTTTTCTTCCTACTCTATATGATTAACTAGTGAGAAATGTCAGAGCAGTAACATCTTTATTTCACCCAGATACTAGAAGGCTAAAAGAAAAGGTGATCCACTCATTTCCAGTTGTTGGACTCAAACGATGAATGAGTTTGGTTGTTAGCCAGAACAAATATAAATCAAACTTAAAATCTTGTTGCAGTCAAATGCAACATTTTTCACCAGAAGGGAATGTCTAGCATGTCCAACTTCTGCTGATGTCCTGTGAAGAGGAGAAGCAAGTCTGGCATATCTTGTCTTCAGTTCTTTGCTATTTTTCATGTATAAATTCAATATGTGACTGTTTTCTTACATGAAACACTTCTTTGGGCTGTTATCACACAGATACCATTGACTGGGGGTGGGGGCTGCTTAAACTACAGACATTTATTTCTTTCCATTCTAGAGGCTAAAAGTCCAAGATTAAGGTGTGGGCAGAGTTGGCATCTGGTGAGAATACTCGTTCATAGATAGTTGTCATCTCACAGTATACATACACAGAAGGGTAAAGGAATTTTCTGACATCTCATTTATAGGGGTATGAATTCTTTTTTCTTTTCTTTCTTTTTTTTAAAGAGAGGGAGGAAGGGAGAAGAAGAAACATCTTTATTTGGTTAGTTGTTCATTTTACTTTTTTTATCCCAGTTCCAGGTCTCAAACCCAGGTCCTTGGGCTGCCTATTTACACACCAGTATCTCAGTCACCTAAGCCACAAAGGAATGTATAAGGGTACTAATTCTATTCATCAAGCCTCTGCCGTCATGATTACTCACTTCCTAAAAGCCCACCTACAAATACTTTCATATTGGGAATTAAATTTCAACAAATTTTGGGGAGACAGTCTGTAGAGATAAATCAAGAATATCACATAAGGAGTAGAGAATCAAGATGGCGACCTTGTAGAAGCAAGATTCAGATCCTCCCCACAAAGCAACTAGGAATTCATCTATTCTCCAGAGGCAAACAACGAGGAAAAGCAGGCACAGAGGCAGCAACTGAGACAACAAAGGGTACATTAAAACATCAAATTCAGACCTACACCCCAGATTGGGGATTTGGGCCAGGATGGAGGGGATGGAACCATGGGAAGAAACGAACTTCCTGACTAGTCATTCCAAAAGCAGCAGAGAGCTTTCCAAGATGACTGGGACAAGGAACCAGGGGACACAGTTTTGGCACAGACTGTAAGGAGGACCAGCGCCCTGTGGTCTGAGCTGGAGACCATGCATTGAAATTACACTTGGCAATGCCATAACCAGAAGGAGGCTAGGGGACTTTTCCAACCCCAAACACTCCAGATACCCATTTGAACCAGTCACAGGATATGCCCCAGATAGACTGTCCTCCAGATATCCTGTCTCTAGACTTAAAGGAAGAAGAAATTGTCTCAGAGAGATGAACCTACCCACTAGAGCCTCTCTGTACGTGGAGAGGGACCTGCAGCCTGATTGCCAAATGAGGGCCAATGACAAATTTGTTGTTATTGTTTGGATCAGGAATACTGGGGAAAGGCTCTGTATTCCCCACACAAACTCAGACCTCATAGGCAAATTCTCTTATGCCCCAATGCAGGGTTCACATAAGAATTTCAACAAATATAACCAGTGGTGATGCCACAAAACACAACAATTCCCAGTGTTCAACCAAAATGCAGGCTTCTCTGGTGCAAGTCAATACCCTACACAAGGCTGTCAACACAGGGAAACTGAACCCACAGATATATAAATAGAATGCCCAGCAGAGAAAAGATGCAGAGAAATGATGGGTCCAAAGAAGACCTCAGGGGAAAATCTGAATAAAACAGATGTATGCAAACTATGTGAGGATAAATTTAGGGCAAAAGTGATAAACATACTAATGGAAATCAAGAAAATGATAAAGAAAGTAAAAGAGAAAAACAAAAAGGAGAAAAATATGAAGCAAAATATCAAATGAAGCATACAATAGTTGAACAAAAGAACTCAATAGAGGAATTCAAGAATAGGATGAGTGAAAACTCAAACAGAATGACTGAGCTAGTAGACAGGGCAGAGGAATGCACTCAAGCAAACCAGTGAAGAGATGAAAGAATGCAAAGTAAAGCAGATAAAAGTCAATACCTATGGGATAACATAAAAATGAACAACATTCACATCATAGGAGTTCCATAAGGAGAAGAGAATGAAAGGGGGGCAGAAACTGTATTTGAAGATATAATAGCTGAAAATTTCCCTTACATGAAGAATAAAGCAAACCTCAAGACCCAGGAAGCTCAGAGTCCTAATAAAAGAAACTCAAACACACCTACCCCTAGATACATTGTCATTAAAGTGTCAAAAATACAAGATAAAGAATCTTGAAAACATCCAGAGAAAAATGGGTTACATACAAAGGTATCCCCAAAATATTTCAATCGGATTTCTTAACTGAATCTATAGGCCAGGAGGGAATGGCATACTATATTCAAAGTGCTGAAAGAAAAAGATTTTCAACCTAGGATACTATACCCTGCATGATAATAATTCAGAACTGAAGGAATAATAAAAAGCTTTTCAGATAAGAAAAAGTTAAAGGAATTCATTGTCACAAAACCATATCTACTGAAAACATTAAATTTTATAAAGAAGGAAACCCCTTTAAAAAGTATGAGAGCAAAATATAAAAAGCTGGAAAGAGAAGAATAAAAATATAGGTGGTGAGAATGAGTGCAAGACTAATCTTTCAAAAAATTGAAAATAAACATAGAATTCTTAATGCTAACCTCAGAGTAACCTCAAAATACATCACCAGGGAATAATCAGAGAAGAAAACAAAGAGAAAAACCAATGAAAACATAACTACACCCAACCAACCTAAAAAGAGAAAGAGAAGCACAAAGGCACTGTTGGAATACACTTGGAAGACAAAATAAAACATGACAATAAGTAGCTACAGATCAATAATTACCCTAAAAGTTAATGAATTTAACTCACTAGTCAAATGATGCAGAGTGGCCAAATAGATTAAAAACTTAACCCAACTTTGTACTGCATTCAGGAAACCTACCTTCTTTTCAAAAGATAAACAAAGTCTCAAAGTAAATGGTTCAAAGACAATTGACAATAGAATGGCAAACACAAAAAGCAGGAAAAGTTATACTTATATCAGATAAAACAGACTTCCAACTAAAAATCATATCAAAAGAAAGAGATGGACATTATAATAATGATTAAAGAGTCAGTCCAGCAAGGAGATATGATGCTTATTAACATATAGCACCAAGTTAAGGACAGTCAAAATACATTAAGCAGGTATTATTAGAAATTATGAGAGACATCGACAGCAACACAATAATAGTAGGAGACTTCAACATCAAACTAACAACATTGAACAGATCAAACTGGGCAGAAAATTAACAGGGAGACAGCAGCTTTAAATGACTATTTGGAACAGTTAATTCTAATAAACATATACAAAACACTTCATCCAATAACTGCAGATTCAGTTTCTTCTCAAGTGCACTTGGAACATTCTCAATGATAGATCATATGTTGGGACATGAAATATGTCTCAACAAATATACAAAGAATTAAATCATACTAAGCATCTTTTCTGACTGCAGTGATTTAAAACTAGAAATCAAACACAATAAGAAAGCTGGAAGATACCAAATTAATTGGCGACTGAAATTATGCTTCTGAATGATTCTAGGGTCAAAGAAGAAATCAAAGATGAGCTAAAAATTACTTTGAAACAAATTAGAATGGTGTCCTGAGCTACCAGAATTTATGGGAGTCTGCAAAAGCAGTACTAAGAGGGAAATTCATTATAATCCTCAGGAAACAAGAGAAATGGAAAATACAAAATCTAACCCTCCATTGAAGCAACTAGGAAAATAAAACCGAAATCAGTAGAAGAAAAATAATAATGAAAACTGGAGCAGAAAGAAGTGAAATAGAAAACAAAATGACAATCCAGAAGATCAATGAAACCAAAAGTTGGTTCTTTGAAAAATATATTGACAAACCATTGACTGAATTCACACACACAAAAAGAGAAAACTCAAAACTAGAATCAGAAATGAAAGTGGAGAAGTTACAATACATACCACAGAAATACAAAACATCCTAAGAGACTTCTATGAACAGTTCTATACCAATAAAGTAAACAATCTTTATGAGGATGGATAGATTCCTAAAAAAATACAGTCTACCAAGACTGAACCTGGAAAAATGGAAAACGTGAACAGAATAATCACAATCAAAGAAATTGAAGAGGTAATAAAAAATCTCCCTAAAAACTAGAGCCCAGGACCAGATGACTTTTCTAATGAATTTTACCAACCCTTCAGAGAAGAATTAATGCCTATTCTTTTCTCACTCTTCCAAAATATTGAAGAACAGGGAATAATCTAAATACTTTTTATGAGGTTTAACATCACACTAATACCAAAGCTGATAGAGATGTCATCAAGAAAGAAAATTACAAACCAATTTCTCTAATGATCATAGAGGCAAAATTATCAACAAAGTATTGGCAAACTGAACACAACAAAGACATCAAAAGGATCATCTATCATGACCAAGTGGGATTTATCCCAGGGATGCAAGGATGGTTCAACATATATAAATCTACTAATGTAATACACCATATCAACAAGAACAACCAGAACAACTACCTGATCATGTCAATGGATGCAAGGAAGATTTGGCAAGAGCCAATACCCATTTATCTTACAGACTCTGCATAAAATGTGGATAGAAGGTCTACACTTCAGCATAATAAAATCCATATACGACAAGCCCACAGCCAACAGCACAGTCAATGGTGAAAAATTGAAAACATTTCTTTTAAGGTTTGGAAGAAGAAGGAAGAAGATAAGTCTGTTCATCCTCACCATTGCTTTTTAATATCATACTGGAGGTCTTAGCCAGAGCAATTAGGTAAGAAAAAGAAATAAAAGGAATTCAAAATGAAAAGGAGGAAGTAAAACTATCATCATTTGCAGATGACATGATTATATATATTGAAAACTCTAAAAACTCTAGATCTATGAGTTTCTGACATTCAACGAATACAATAAAGTGGCAGGCTAGAATATCAGTATACAAAATTCTGTTGCATTTTATGTGCAAACAACATGCTAGAAGAACATGAAATCAAAATTATTAAAAATCACACAACTTAAGATAGAAAGAATCAAATATCTTGGAATATACTTAATAAAGGAGGCGAAAGACCTCTACAATAAATTACAAGTCCTTCTGAAAAGAAACAGAAGAGGATACAAAGAGATGGAAAGACATCCCCTGATCATGGCTGGGGAGAATCAATAGCATTAAAGTGGTAATCTTATCTAAAGCAATATACAGATTTAATGCAATCCCCATTGAATCCCATGCACTTATTTCAAGGAAATAGAACAACAAATCTTAAAATTTATGTGGAACAGCAAATGACCCTGAATAGTCAGAGCAATTATGAGAAAAAAATAACAGACCTGGAGGGATTACATGTCCAGACACTAAGTTACACTACAAAGCAATAGTGATCAAAACAGTATGATACTGGAATAAAAACACAAGCACAGATGAGTAGAACAGAACTGAATCACCAGAAACTGACGCAATTAATCTATGGCAAAGGAGTCAACAGAATATGATGGAGAAAGAAATCTCTTCAACAAATGGTGTTGGGAAAACTGGACAGCCACATGCAAAAGAATGAAGCTAGATCACTAACACCATTCACAAAAATTAACTCAAAATGGACCAGAGACTTAGACATAAAACCACAAATCATAAAATTCTTGGAAGGCAACATAGGAAAGACATGACACCTTAGAAAGGTGTTTGGGGACTGAACTCTAGAATCACACTAATCACACTAAAGGGAATCACACTAAAAGGAAACAAAAAGAAAAATAAACAACTGGGACTACATCAGAAAAGAAGTTTCTTCACATGAAAGAAAACATCAGCAAAACAAAGACAATCTACTAACTGGGAGAAGATATTTGCATTTCATATTTCTGAGAAGGGCTTAATATCCAAAATATACAAAGGACACATAAAACTCAAAAACATTAAAACCGGCAATCCAATCACAAAATAGGAAGAGGAATTAGAGAGATATTTTTCTGACGAGGATACACAGATGGTGAACAGGCACATGAGAAGATGTTCCTGCTCTCTGGCTCTCAGGGAAATGCAAATCAACACAACAATTAGATATCACCTTATACCTGAGAGACAGGAACAAATGTTAGTGAGGATGTTAGTTACAGTGTTTCGGGATTTCAAATTGCTACAATCCCTATGGAAAACAGTATGGATTTTCCTTCAAAAGTTGAATATTGAAATCCCATATGATCCTGCCTCCCACTTTGGGATGTTTACCCAAAAGATACATAACACTAATTCACAGAGACTTATGCACCCCCCTATGTTTATTGCAGTCCTAGTCACAATAGCTAAGAACTGGAAACTACCTAAGTGCCCAATGTCAAATGAATGGATAAAGAAGATGTGGTACATATATATACAAAGAAATACTACACAACCATTAGAAGAGATGAAATCCTGTCATTTGAATCAACATGATTGGAACTAGGGGGGATTATGTTAAGTGAAATAAGCCAAAAGAAGAAAGATACATACCAGATGACCTCATTATAGGTGGAATGTGAATAGAAAAAAAGCAAAGAAGCAGATGAAACAAAACTGACCCTTGGATACTTGCAATAGAACTGAGGTTACCAATAGGGAATGGACAGGGTTGTAGGAACAGGGTAAGTGGTGGAGGAGCCCAGTAGACAATAGTGAAGAGCACTTGGTGACTGGTGGAGGGCAGGGTGTTTGACATACATCTTAAGAAGGGAAAACTGCGTATATGGGGATCCTACACATGAGTTTATTTTAATGTGTAAATAACAGTTTCTGCAATAAAAAGAATTTAAAAAAGAATATCACAAATAGTATTTCATGCTGTTAAAAGTAATTCCAAAGAAACAAATTCAGCTTATATTCCTTACACTTTCAGTTGTTTACTTTTTAAAAGAATCATTGTTTGGTGGGAGAGAGAGGAGGATGAAGCCCTCTTTTATTTTCATCTAGTTTTTCACACTGGTTGATTTCCCCCAGCCCAGGACTCGAACATACTAGGGGTATGTGGCCTGGCTCCTTCAGAGGTGATTAACCCAACCACTATTCCACCAGGACATGCCATCTTTGTCTTACTTACTGCCAAATCCTTAGTTTCTAAAACAGTGCCAGGCATATAGTAAGTACTTGGCTACTATGCAAACCGGCTGATTTAGTAAATTATTTAGCCTTTTAAAACTAAGATTAAAAAAAATGTCAGGATGAAAAGAAATCAGGAACTGTGCCAATTTAAAACTATAATGTTAATCATGTTGGTGAGTGTGTTGAATATTTATTGAGTAATGACAATGAGCCCAGTCTTTCTTCTAGTGGATGAAATTAAGGACACACTGAAATGTCTTCAAAATTGGCACAGAGCTGGTATTCAAATGTGGGCAGCATTCTAGAACCTGTGCTCTTCCCCACAATAGGCTGCCACAGTTTGCCTGAGCACTAATGTCCTCCCACCCCATCTGTACTGCTCAGGTACTGATAAAAACAACAAACTGAGCTGGCTCTTTTGTCTGGCTCTTTTTTTGAGAATGATAGAACATTTAATTCATTCTGTAGTCATTTTCTCAAGTACCCTATTTTGTTAGTGGAAAAGCTCTTGAACAAATAAGCAGACTTCCTACTCCCTAGGAAGATTCATTTGCATTCTATGTGGTGTTGGAAGGGTGGCACTCTTGGTTAGCTCAAATATGGCTACAAGGCCTGAGACCCCATTGCAGCCCACCATCTTAAAATGTTCCCACAGTAGGGTTTTATGGGGTAAGGGCTTTGTCTAGCTAATGCTGTAAACATTCAGTGGTAGGCACACAGCAGACTTTCAATAAACATGAACAAATAAATGAATCAATGTTCTGAGAACGCTGGGACATTATGTGAACACCACCTTCCAAAAAGAAAAAGAAAAAAGAAAAAAGCTCTATTACCGATCTGTGTTTTAGAGTAGTTAAGTACAATAGAATTACACAGTTATCCCTCAGAATCTGTTGGGGATTGGTTTCAGGACCCCCAAGGATACCAAAATCAGAGGATGCTCAAATCCTTTATATAAATTGATGTAGTATTTGCACATAACCCATACACATCCTCCAGTATACTTTAAATTTTTACCTGTAATACCTAGTAAAATGTAAATGCTCTGTAAATCGTTGTTATAATACTATATTGTTTAGGGAATAATCACAAGAAAAAAAAGCTGGGGTGTCCCTGGTGGAATAGTGATTAGTTCTGCTGCCTCTGGTCTGGAATAGTCCACATACATCCAAAGGACCTAGGTTTGTGTCCCAGGACAGGGAGGGGAGGGGAGAAGAAGGAGAGTTCCGCAACCAAGATGAACAACTAAACAAAAGAAATAAAACTGCTTCTTCCTCTTCTCTCTCCTTGTCTGCCTGCCTACTTGCTTTTTCATTCCTACCTGAACTTTTCAATTAAAAAAAAAAAAAAAGTCTGTACATGTTCAATACAGACACAATGTTGTACATCTAAATTTTGATCCTGGGTTGGTTGGGTCTGTAGATGTGAGACCGTGGACACCAAGGGTAGAATGCATAAGAACAGGTGTCATCATTTCTGTCCTCTTCACTGAAATCCATACTTAAAATACAATAAAATGTTTCAACCTCACAGATACTTGGAAAGACAAAAATCAATGGATTCCTACAAAATGACTATCCATTTTGTAGGGAGAAAAGGCTGGCCTCTATAGATAACTGGATCCTGATTTTTGAGAAGTTGGCCTGCCCCCATTCTCCACGTGACCGCCTGAGGGGCCTGCCGGAAGTGACTAGAACGCTGTGTTTGGGCGCCCCCTGCTGTTTGGAAGTGCTGAGGTCGCTTAGAATATCCCAGTAAGGATTGAGGCCAGAGAACTTCTTTCATTCCAAGAAAGGACCTTAGAGGTGATTAGTTCAATCCTGCATATTACAGATGGGGAAACTGAGGTCCAAAGAGGCCAAATGTCTCCTCCTTGGTAACACAACTGATTAAATATCAAGAGGGGAAGGATTCCCTAATACCTCCCAAGGGAAATTGAACTAATCATTCCAGTCTTTTTTACCTTTTTTAATATTAATGATTTTGAAAACCTAAAAGCAAAAAAAGAAAAAAAAAAAAGACTAATCATAATTGTACACTACTTCTTTCTTCTTCTTCTTCTTCTTCTTCTTCTTTTTTTTTTTTTTAAAAAAGGAAAGGTGCAGGCAGGAATGAAGGTGAACAGGCAAGGCAGATTGGAAGAAGCTCCCTATCTATTCTACTCAGTTGTTCATCGTGGTGTGATCCCCCATCTGAACCAGGGACCTTCAGACCTATGTGGCCTGGTGCCTGGTTTAAACCGCTAGGTCATCAGAGTGCCCCACTGCCCATTTCTTATGATCAATACCTTCAGTTTCCTATAATGTGAACACTCACATTTTCAATGTGTGATTGAAAAATAAAATGGATTTTTAGAGGCTATGCAATAATTTTGGATCCTAAAGACATTCTGGGAATGGAAGTCCTTAAGAACTAAAGAGAGGCTTTCCTATTTTTAGCTCAGTCATTTTTTGCTATTTTTTTACATAGGCCTGGTATTTTAAAAATAAAGGTTTTAATATAACAAAGTGCATATTCAAGTATAAATATGTTTCGTCACTTTTAGGAGTACAGACACAACTGCCTTGTGTGAGATGTTATGCTACTGACATCATCAAATCAAAGTAGATATGCAAAACATTTAAACAGTGACCGAGACAGTTAAACATCCTTGAAATGTCAGTTTTTATGATTGTAAAACAGCCAAAGTCCAGAAGGGAAAAAGGTATTTTCATCAGTCTGATGCTTTGTGAAGTGTTAATGTATCATTTCTACTTGATAACTTGAAATGCTAAAAATAATCAAGGTAACTCTGAGGACACCTGGAGGCTCAGGAACCCTAGCTATCAGACACAATGTCCCACCCTGATGTTCTCTCTGCTCTCACATGGGACAATGATCCTCCTTGATCTGGGGTGTGCCTGTGCAACCCTCCAACCTTTCTTGCCACTCAGTGAAAACAAGCACTTCTCACAAAATAATTCTTACAGGTACATATCTAGAGTCTAGCTATGATGTGTTCAACACATCTAGCTGTTTGCTGAGACCACAGGTTTTACAAAACAATAATACATTCCATGGATGTTAATTTCTAGGACAGGAATCACTAATACAACGACTGCCCTTGAGGCTGCAGGGCTCAGAAGGGGCACAAGGGAACCTTCTAGAAGTTACGGAATGTTCTGTATCTAGAGAAGCGGTTGGGTTTCATGGATGTCTGCATTTGTCCAAACTCATTAAATGGTACATGTAAGATATGTTCATTTCACTGTAAGAAAATTATACTTATAAAAGAACTGTAAATAATCTGTTTGCTTAAAGGTGAACTGATGTCTAAAACTTTGAAACTGAAGGGGTCGAGATAATGGAGGATGGCAGGTACAGTGAAATTGTTCCAAGATTGACAAGTGGCATAAATTTGTCAGAGTACCTGGCCAGTAAAATGTGTTCCTTGATCATTATAAGTTAAAGAGTTCTCTAGGTAGGTACCATTTCTAAAAGGGTTTTGACTGCCACAGAAAAGGCGGTCATCTGCTCACAAAATCTAACTACCAGGCTTCAAATGGGCCATTAGGTAGTTTAATGTGTCAAGACCTGTGTGAATAGGCTTCCCTGGATTATGTTTTGTATAGGGAGGACATGCAGTGGTACTTTTTGCAGCCCTATTAATATTGACATTGATTCATGAATGCTATCATCTTTTTGATGGGCTAATGATTTAATGCAAGTCCTGTGGAAGTTTTACAGTCTCTAGTAGGACTGGGGTGTTATTTGATTCAAGCCAGAGTTTTCTGTTGTCATATCAAGAATAATTGAATTTCCAATCTTGCTTTTCTTTTTCTGAGGCCAATTGGTGGACCCCTGTTGCCCATTCTTCTAAGTTATCAATTGAAGAAATAGCCCTTTGGATGATAACAGAGGTGTGGAAGCTATTTGTCCCATTAAGAGCAGCATTCTCATGGATTCTAGCACTATAGCTAGGTACTATCCTTTACTTTCCAGAAAGTTCATTTTTTAATGCCCTGGAAGCTTAATTATAGCTGAGGCAACTGGTAAAATATAACATCCAAAAATCCTTGACTAAAAGGGCCATTTAAAAATGTTCTCTTCACTGGATGTAAGGGAGCCATGTTGCTCCAACAACATTCCCAAATGATGAATTACTCCAAAAGCATATCTACTATCAGCGCAAATATGGCAGCTTTGTCCTTGGCTCGGGGGCAGGCCTATATAAGCATGTCTAATTTGGCTTGTTGGGCTAGAGTCACCAAAGGCAAAGGTGCTTCAATTATATCAGAAATGTGTTTGATATTGCATATTTGTGGTAATTACAGTATTTACTATTTTTTCCTTTCAAATATGATCCATCAGTGAATCATGAGATGAAAACATGACCCAAAAGGAATTTTTGCAGATCATTATGAGGGTTTACGAGATGATCCATCAGTGTCAGGCAGTCCTGATGAACTTTGTTAGTGACAGAAGGATTGTTGCAGGGTTAAGTTTATTAAAATGTGAAAGTTTGATAGGGAGCAGTCAAGAGGATTTCATATGAAGGAAAATGATTGAAATCTCGAAAGATAATAATTCAGGAGGATTTCTATTGCATAAGGTACAAAGGTGGTTAAGAGGGGCTCCCTAATTTCTTCAGTGGCTTTAATCATGAAAGCCATGGCAGCAATCCTGCTAAGAAAAGGAGAGTATCCTTGTGCTATAGGATCCAGTTGTTGGCTATAATATCTATTTTTTTAAAGGATGGGTATATGTGGAAAGAAGGCCAGCGGTGGAAGGAAGGCACTAGAGGAGGAAAAAGCACTTTATTTAGTTATTCATCTTGGTTGTTCCCCCCAGTCCCAGGACAGGAACTAGTATCCTAGGGATGTATGTAGGTTGTGCTGGTCAAAGCCAGCTGACTCCATTCCTCCAAACCCTTACTCCATTAGGGTGACTGGCTATAATATGAGTTAATGATGCCTTTGGGTAAGTATCCAAAGAGCATTTCCTTTGCTTTCCATATACACAAAGGGAGGAGGAAATCTGAGCATTGGACATTCAAAGGGAGATTGGTTTATTAAACTCTCATTTGAAGTTGTAAAAACTTCTTACTTTTAGGGTACTTATTAACTGTGGGAAGAGTTTTAGAGAGACCTATTTGAATCTTCAGGTAAGATACATTATGAATTTTTAACATCAGTAGTAGACTTTGACCATAGAGAATGGCATCTGATTCAATAGGGACAGGAGATCAGGGTCTCCAGAATCAACTTTTGTACTCTCAGATACAGGGCAAATAAGAGTTAAAATTTCATTTAATTGACTACGTTGACTCTCTTGAATTTTACAGTCAGCCTCTAGAATTTTTATCCCTTCTTGAATAATGAGATTCCATTACATGTTTTCAAAGAAGTCTTGACCTAATAAATTAATAAGGGCAGAGGAACTAAGGGAAAAAGGACAGGTATCTCTCAGTGGGCAAAACAAGAAGGAATAGGCTTAAAAACATTTTTAAAAAGAACTGTTTTAATACTGCAGGGTAGATCACCAGAAACTGACTCACTCACTTATAGTCAGTTAATGTACAACAAAGAAGCCCAAAGCATATGATGGAGAAAGAAAAGTCCTTTCAATAAATGCTGCTGGGATAACTGGACAACTGCATGCAAAATAATGAAGCTATATCACTCTCTAACACCATTCACAAAAATTAACTCAAAATTGACTAAAGACTTGGACATAAGACCATAAGTCATAAAATTCTTGGAAGACAACACAGGAAAGACATGTCATGACATTAGCCTTGTGGAGGCCTTTGGGCACTCAACTCCAGCATCGAAGGAAACAGAAAGAAAATAAAACAACTGGGACTACATCAAACTAAAAAGCTTCTTCACAGTGAAAGAAAATATCAGCAAAACCAAAAGGCAACCCACTAACTGGGAGAAGATATTCACATTTCATATTTCTGACAAGGGATTAATATCTAAAATATATAAAGAACTCATAAAATTCAATAACAGGAAAATAGTCAATCCAATCAAAAAATGGGAATAGGAATTGGAGAGACATTTTTCTGAAGAGGATGTACAGCTGGCCAACAGGCACATGAAAAGATGTTCCTACTCATTGGCTATAAAGTAAATGCAAATTAAAACAATGAGATCTCACCTTATACCTGAGAAACTGGCTATTATCCAACAGTCTGGAAATAACAAATGTTGGTGAGGATGTGAAGAAAAGGGAACATTTTTACAATGTTAGTGGGAGTGCAAATTGGTGCAATCCCTATGGAAAACACTATGGAGATTCCTTAAAAAGATGGAAATCCCATATGATCCTGCCATTTCACTTCTGGGTATTTACCCCAAAACTACAAAAACACTAATCTGCAGATATTTATGCACCCCTTGTTTATTGCAGCCCTATTCACAATACCTAAGAACTGGAAACTAAGTGCCCAACATCAGAGGAATGAATAAAGAAGATGCGGTATATATATACCACCTCCAAATGATAACATCACAGGGTTTAATATAGTAGGTTGAAAATCTCTTTCTTTCAGCAATTTCATTATGTCATACCATTTTCTGATCTCGAGAGTTTCAGTTGAGAAATCTGCTGACAATCTTATGGGGACTCCTTTGTATGTTACTCATTTTCTCTAGTTGCTTTTAATATTTTTATATTGTATTTTTGACATTTCGATGATAATTTATCTTAGTGTACGTCTATTTTTGGTTTCTTTTGTTTGGAACTCTTGGAGATTCCTAGGTCTGGTGGCTTGATTCATCTCTCAGGTTAGGGAAATTCTCAACTATCATGTCTTCAGTTTCTGCCCCCGTTTCTCTCTCTTCTCCTTCTAGGACCCCTATGATGTGAATGTTATTGTTTTGATGTTACTCCATAGGCCTCAAATGCTGTCTTTTCTTTTAATTCTTTCTCTTTGCTGGCTTGCTTGAGTGCATTCCTCTGCCCTATCTTCTAGCTCACTGATTCTATGGAGGCTTCATCCATCCTACTCTTGAGTTCCCCTATTTAGTTCTATAGTTCAGATATTTTGTTCATTTCTTCAACATCTTGCTTCATTTGTCTATTTTGTTATTCTCTTTTACTTACACCACTGTTTGATTTTCATGAGTGTGTTAATCACCGTTGCCCTAAATTCATCCTCACGTATTTTGCACCTATTGTATTTCAGATCTTTCCCTGTGGCTTTAATTGGAGCCATTATTTCATGTATGTTTCTCTGTCTTCACTGTTTTACATTTTGTTTGTTCCTGTGTTTAGGTTTCTCTGCTGTGATTCCGATGTATAGGGCATCAACTTATGTCAGACAAGCCTGTATCTTGAACACTAAGAATGATTGAGTTTTGAGGTGTCACTACTGGTTGTATTTTTGAAGTTCTTCAATGGCCCTTGTGTTGGGGCTTGAGAATTTAACCTATGGTTTGGGGTTTGTGTGGGGGATGCAGAGCTTTCCCCTAGTGTCACAGGGATGAACAAAATGACCAACTTGTCTCTGGCCCACAAATCAGCAATCCGGCTGCACTCCGCCTCTACAGACAGGGTAGTGCTAGTGGGCAACACTAAATGTTCCTCCTTTCTAGGATATTCTCTTCTTCCTTTAAGCCTGGGTTGGAATTTCTGGTGGGCGGGTCATGTGGAACAATATGGTGAGAGGGGGTGGGCGTGGGAGGGTTCTAGAAGCCTTCTGGTTATGATGGTGTCCTTGTGTAATTTCCCCTTGGGGACTCCTACTTGGTCCACTAGGGTCTAGTCCTCCTTTGCACCAAGACACTCCCCCAGCTCCATGTCCCGGTCCCCGTGGGCAGGCTTTACTATCAGAGTGACTCCCTGGGAGGTCTGTTTCTTTTTGAGGCTCTACCCCTTCCATCACAGACCTTTTTATCCCCTGTGACTGGGAATCCCAAATCTGTGATGACCTCCCAACCCTGACATAATTCCGAACCCTGACATCTTTGCCTAATCTTTTTGGTGGTGAATGCTACCTTTGCCTCTGTAGCCTCCAGACCTGCTTTTCTTCAGTATTTGTGTCTGCAAAACATATGATTTCTAATTGCTCTGTGGGGAGGAGACTCGCCTTGGTCCTACCAGGTCACCATCTTGACTAATATCCCCAGTATAAAAATTTTAATCACTGGACATGTAGAGAAAAGAGAATGCATGTCCCATAGTTAAGTAAACAGGCATAGATTTTAAGGCCTAGAGGTTTTAACAATGGCTTTACAGCAGCTATTTAAAATATATTAAAAGAATCACATAGAAAAAGAAGGATCAGTGAACTTGAAGACAGATCAATGGAAACTAACAAATCTGACAAATGGAAAAAAACATTGAAGTAAACTGGACAGAACCTCAGTGAATTGTAGGACAATCAAACGGTCTAATGTAATTGGAGACCCAAACCGAAAAGAAATTGAGAAAGCAGATAAAAAATATGTAAAGATATGAAAGTCAAAATTCCCAAATTAATTAAAAAAATGACTTACAGATGAATCAGTAAACCTCAATTTGGATAAATACCAAATAAGAACAAACCATTTATCACATCAATGTCAAACTACTGAAAACCAAAGTCAAAGCCTTAAGAGCAACCAGAGAACAGAGAAGCATTACACAGGGAATAAGAAAATAAACAAGCTGACTAGCCATTAGAAATTATGAAGACCAAAACAAAATGTAAGTATATATTTTTAAATGCTGAAGGGACAATCTGTCAGTTCAATTCACTATCCAGCAAAAACAAAATAAAACTTCACATATGAAGATAAAATACATTTCCAAACAAACCAATACAGAATTCAGTGCCATCAAAACTACATACACAAAATGCTAAAGGTTGGTTTTATGGCTACAGGAAATTAGATTCATACAGAAACTCAAATCTAAACAAAGAATTAAGAGCACTAGAAATGATAAATGTCTTATTTTTCCTTTCTTAATTTTCATATAATACAGCTATAATGGAATCCTGTAAGATGGAGTTCATAATGCATATAGAAGTTAAAGCTATGATATACGTCAAGAGAGCAGGCCTTCTTGTTTCTTCACAGGGAACATTGGCAAAGTTTCATTTTTCATGTTTAATGAACTGCAAACAATGATCTTGACCAATCCTATGACGGCAAGTCGCTAGCCCATGATCACACAGCCAACTGGGCCCAAATATCCTAAGCCAAACCTGTTGGCTCAGAATACAAGAATGCAAGTATGACACAGAAAAAATATTGGATCCCTCTGATATTTAACACAATTTCTTGAGCAGCATTGGGCACAGTGGGTTGGTGCCAAAGGAAAGAAATGCATGGATAGGCACTCCCTGGTGGAGTAGTGGGTAGGCCTCTCACATTCAGCTTGAGTGAAGTCAACATACATCTAAAGGACTCAGGTTCACATCCCAGGGATGGGGAGAACCACCAAGACGTACAACAAAATAAAAATAAATGTTCTTTTAAAAGTGCATGAATAAAAATCCTCTCACATGGACAGAGGTCCAGAAGGTATTGTGGTTACTGTACTCCAGCTGGGAGATGAATTTTGGTTTTGAAAAATAGATTTCCTGTTAATAGGGAAAGAAAGAAAATGTGGCATAGGATTATGAATTGTAGGATCTATGAGATTAAGGTGCCATTTGAGAACTTAGAGCACAACTGAATGAGGAGGCTCAGAGTGTGGCATCAAGCATCTCAGAAGGGTGAAATGTCAGTGGTAGAAGGGGGAATGATAAAGGAAAGGCTCCTCTGATCAGTAAGACAACATATTGAATATATTTCTGTTCGGGTGGGTAACATATCTCCCCTGTTTGAAGCAAGAGTATCTGAGAATCCAGCCAGTAATGTAGCAGTCAGACAGACATGCATACTCCAATCTACCTATTCTCAATTGTGAAAAAAAATCAGACTTTCCCTGAGGGGATGGGAGAAAGCATGCATTTGTTGTTAAGTCCAATTCTGAGATAAAGGTCACTATGCCTGGCAGCTGCTCCATATGTTGGATTTTTTAATGAGGGGTTTCACAGGCTCAGGGTACCAGATTTTCAGTTGGAAGGGAAGTCACCATTACCCAGTGAGGCCAGCTAATGCAGTTTTCCAGTGTCATCTCTCTGTATAGGTTCTTCTGAGCAGTACTCCACAGCCTTCATATCTCCTATATGAAGTCAGAGCCACATCCCTGAATGCCATGAAAATCAGTTACACGAGAAACTGTCCTCCTCATACTATGACCAGCCATGCCTATGGTTCAAGTTGAGGGAGCAAGATTGCCCTGTGGAAAATGTCTAGATCCTGGTGCTTAAACTCAAAGTCATTATCTTTGTTCTCTATTCAACTAGGACTATTTTATTACCATCAAGGTCCTATAGTTTATTATGGAATTTATAAGCAAAGCAAAAGCTGACTTCCTAACCTCGAGGAGCTTTACATTAGGTTTACAAGATCCCAGATGATATACATGAAAGCATTAACATTTGAGAATGCCTGGGTTAAATAATCTACAGGAGTATGTTATTCAGTAATAGCAACAACTAATTAACAAACTTTCATTTTCAAAAATAAGAGTTCTTCTTTACTGTATCACATGACTTTTTCTTAGGGTGAAAGCAGCTTTGTTAGGAATAATGAATGTCAGGATCTGACACTAAACTCCTAATTTTAGGCACTATATTTATATTTTTTAAAGGAAAGGTGCAGGCAGGATGAAGGTGAGTAGGCAGGCAGGAACAGAAAGGAGAAAGAAGCATCTTTATTTTATTTTTATTTAGTTGTTCACACTGGTTGTTTCCTCCTAGACCTGGGACTCAAACCCAGGGTTAAGTGGCTTGCTCCTTAGGAGCAACTGACCTAACCACTGCAAACCAGGGCACACAGGTATTGTATTTTTAAAGCTCCCAGAAGCATCCAGGGTGCAAAAAATCTCAAGAAGTCACAATAGGGTAGAGAGAGATCAGGGAAGGTTCTATGACAGAGGTGGGAATTTGGTCTTGAAGGGCAGGATTTAGAAGAATCAGGGAGGAACAGGCAAAGTATTTCAGATGTAGTCTGAGGTGGGGTGGGGTGGGGCAGGCAAAGAAGAGATGGAGAAACAAGGATAAGCAAGAAATCCAGATTTTTAATGGCAATGCCTCATGATTGAATCTGATAAATGATTAAATCAAGTAACAATTAATGATAAAAGCTGAGATCGTTTTTAAATATGAAACATGAGACTGGACAAATCAAAATCTGTATGCCATTTGTTTAACTAGATCACACCCTCACCTAAATGCATGGAAAATCAGTCAGATATTAGACCACTTGGTGCTGAAAACCTCCCTGAGGCCAAGGCAGTCTGCCCAAAGGCTCAGACCCTGAGACAGATCATGCTTCTTTCTTCCTACTGGCCTTTCTCCAAATCTTCATCTTGCTAACAGCCCCTCATCCTGGAATACTTTCCTGGTCTCTATCTCCAGGCTCCAGAGATCCCAGCCACCCTGTCCTTTGCAAATAGTAAGCATCCCATGATACTTAAACATGGTCATCCCTGCAATTACTTTGAACTTCCACGTGTGTTAACAGAGAATTTCTTGGTGAATGAATGAATCATGAGATGGGACAAAGCATGCCCAGTAAGGGTTTTTCCAAGCAAGACTGGGCACATATCCAGAGCAAGGGCTGAACTGAATTCATTAGGAACAAGGTAACCTAAGGTCAGGAGAAGGCAATGGATTTATCCTCCCAGAGCAAAGAAGAGTAGGAAGTTCTTGTCTCTCTAGACGACGTGAACTTTTTTCCTTGGTCTTCCTAGGGAAAGACAAAATTTCAGTGTCTATCCGAGGAAGGTAAAGAGAAACGAAGGCAGAATGCCTGAGTGGAAAATTCCTCTCCCGTGTGTAATGGAACAAGTCTCCAGCTGCCCAATCAGGATGACCCAGATGATACAAGGGAAGCCCTGTTCTCAACTAGAGCCTCAAAGGCCCAGAGAGCCAAGAGGCTCCTGAGTTCCAGGAGATGATTGACAGACTGATGAATGTGGCCTCCAAGTGAGGAAAGAGTCTTGTGGTACCCGCAGGAGGGTTTGAGGGCTGAGAGCGTGGGCTCAGAATCGGGTCTACCTCTACTGGAAGAGAGACCTTAGGAAGACCGCTCTGCTTCCTGCCTCCTTCTCTGTGGGTTTAAATAGAGTTCAAAGGGCATGTGAGTGGGACAAAACCACAAGGACTGGAGCTCACCAAATGCGGGTCGCACGTTTGCAACCCGAAAGTAGGAACCAGATAATCTAACAGCACCGCCTCCCGCGGCCAGCTGCAGCAACAGGAACCGAAGCGCACTTCCTGTATGTCATTTCCGCGAGCTGAGGGGCGGGCTGGGCGCCGGAAGTGGAAGTCACTGTAGGAGGGGTCACTGGGTAATGTAGTCTTTGACGAGGAAGTATTATATCCTTTGTAAGTTTTGTGAACGTGGTCTTAAGAAAAGGAGGTGGCACAGTGGTCATTCTCCAGTGACTGGGGCACGTTGCCCAGAACGGCTCTCTCACAGGCCAGTGTGGGGAGCGGGTCGTCAGCCCTCCTGGGCGCGCCGCGCACCCCGGGAGTTGTCCCGGGGCCATGTCGAGGATTCTGGGAAGTGTAGTCCCGCCCTACAGGAGTGGTTCCCCAGCTGGCGGCTGAAGTGACCCCTTGTTCTTTGCTGTGCTGGTGAGTCAGATTCCCACAGGACCCTTGCCACAGACGTGCCCTTCCCCGCTCGGAAAGGAGGGTCCTGAAAGGCTCGTCTATGGGTGGAGGCTGGGGATGGTGCACATGGAGGGAGAGAAGGCAGTGGAGGCGACGCGCTGTCGTGGCTCAGGCCGGGCGCTCTCGATAGCTCCTTTTGGGAGGGTGGGCTCCCGTCTCCGAGGGATGTGGTTGAAGCTCAGTGGTGAGAACCAGTGGTGGCAGTTGTTGGTCTCCGGCCTTGCGTCCTAGAGTTCCTGTGGGCGGGGCAGCTTCGGCCTTGGCCCAAATCTCTGTATTGGAAGAGGTACTCGTTATGCCCCTCTCATGTCCCCGAGTTTAGTGGGGAGTTGAGTAAGTTGGTTTTGATATTCCCCAGCTGGTGGGGTGAGGATCGCCCGTGGGGCTCTGGAGTTTTGGGGAGTGGGGACTGATCGTCATACTTCAGGACCTACTACCCCTCAGCCTTGCTGATGTTGGGGCGAAGAGCGGGTGGACGTCAAGTAGCCATTTTGGCGCGATCATAGGGTCATAATTAGTCTGGTCGTCCCGGGTTCGGGCTTAGAGAGGAGAGATAGGTCTTTGGCCCATTGGGCAAGTTTTTCAGAGGCCACAGGGAGCCCCACTGACCACAGGAATCACGGATTCCCACATCTCTGGTGTAGCCTGGGCTTTGGGATATTAAATTCCGTTTTAACTATATTATGACAAATTTCAGTCAGTAGAAGTCCTTGGACCCCATCTCCCAGATCAATGTTTATCCCTTTGTGACCAGTCTTGACTCATGTCAAATAAATACGCTAAAGATCCATACACCCCACAGAAGTTCTCTATCCCTGTCCTTACTGAAGAAGAACATGACCTCCTCAGGCAAATTTCATCCAGGCTTGTCACTTTAACAGTCACCTTGAGAAAGAGACTGACTTCACTGTTCCTCAATTTCCACATCTGTAAACTGAAGGTAATAAGTAGTACTACCTTTGAATTGCTGTGAGGATAGAATGAGATCCCATTGGTCCAGTGCCTGGTGCAGTCTCTGTATATGCTAAGTGCCCAGTATTAGCTGATTAGCTTTCCTTATTAAGAACAGAAGTGAGGGGACCTGCCCCAGCAATCAGTGTCAACGGTATCTCAGGGTAAGCTGTTTTCACAGCCATGTCCCAGCTCTATCCCCAGCACACCGCCCACAATCTTTTCTTCTGTGGCAGGTTCATTCCTGGTGCCTTTAAAGAAGAGAATGCCCTAAGCTGCTGGAGCTTGAGGGTTTCCTGAACTGTGTGTGGCTCTTACCTGCCCAGAGAGGACTGCCTTGTGGGTAAAGGGAGGACTCCTGGGCTCCTGACAGCTCAGCTTCAGGTGGGGAATCACTTAAACCTCTGCTTACCAAACTAGGGGTGGGTTTCCTATGCTCAGCTTTGAAGTCTTAGGCCCTACAACTTCCCTTTCGGGGATCAGATTCCCGGCTGAATTTTCCAGGAAACAAGGCCAACTGTAAAGGTGAGGATTTCCACAGGGCTATTCTTCAATCTGGTGTCCTCATTCACCACTCGCTCTCCCATGTTGCCCCAGCATTCCTTCTCAGGCTGCTCACTCCCAAGGCTTATCTGCTGTTCTTGTTGCAACCAATGCCCTCACTTACACTTTTCCATTAGATCATTGTGAAGCAAATCCTACTCATAATTGTTTCAGTTTCAGTGACTTCTGTGGTACAAGCCAGACCTCTCAAGTTTTCCTTACCTCTTTGTTCTTTCCAGACTTATCTCCTGTTTGGTTGACTGTTCATCCTCTCAGCTCCACCTGTGCTGTACCCCTTAAATCCTCCTGTTTGTCTTCAACTCCTCTGCCACCCTAGCTTCCTGTTTTCTCTCCTCTCCTGTTCCTCTTTTCCCACTTTGTCTCCTGAGATACAAATATTGATCTTACTAGTCCACCTGCTAGAAGGAGGCCTGTTTCCTTCTGTCCACACTCCAGACTTGGACAGACTACCTGGGTTCAAATCTCAGCGTTACCATGTTATAACTGTGACCGAAGGTGAGATTGTTACTTTTCTTCTCTGAGCCTTTTCCTCCTTATAGAATGGGGATCATTTAGGGTCCACTTCATAAAGATGTTACATTGTGGTTACAATTGTGATGAGATTAGAACTTTTGATACAGAGTGAATACTAAGTCATTATTTGCTAGGATTATTGCTTACAACTTCAAGTTACCATTGCAGTTTTTTCCTTTATCATTTACCCTTCCCAGATGCCTTTTTACAGTTGCATGGAAGTATGTTTCATTCTGTGTTCTTTTACTTCTCCATGCCCCTCTGCTTTGGTATAAACTTTTAGTGATTAAGCTCGGATATAATCCCACTGAATTTTCTCAGCCAGTATTTCCATTCTCCCTGTCAGCTGTCAGTAGCAAAACTTAACACATCAGGACGCATCATGACTATCCACCTGTCCTTCTTGACTGTGAAATGGTGTCTTGAGGATTGAATGCCTCATCTTGGGTCACTGATTCAATACCTGGTACCTGGTTAGACTAAGGGTCATGCATGGCAAGACATGAATTGTCATCATTGCTGACCTGGGTGGTGGGGAGTCTGATTAGAAAGGTGAGGGCAGGCTTCATTGGAGCCCTAAATTACAAGTTAGTGAGTAGGGAAGGAGGGACCTACTAAAGGTTTTAAGCAGAGCAGTGACCATGGTTTCCCCCTCTTGCTGTTGGCCTATGTTCTTCCTCTCCTTTGGAGCTAAACTCCTTAAAAGAATTGTCTATGCTTCCTGGCACCCTTGGTATTTCTCCGTTGTCTTTTAAATGTTCTAATGAAGCTTATCTGCTCTACCCACTAAAAAATATTCTTGTCAAGATTACCAGTGATCTCCTGTGGCTAAATACCATAGTCATTTCTCAACAGCATTTTACATAGTTGCGTATTTCCTCCTTAAAATATCCTTTTGCATGTTACTCCTGGTTTCCAGGTTTTCCTCCTACTTCATAGGCTGCTGCTCCTTTCTGGTTTTTGGCTCCTCTTCACCCAAACCCCAGCTGCTCAGTTCTCAGACTTCATCTTCACCAGCTATACTTTGTGGCCTTGTCTGCTTTCAAGGGCATCTCTCAAGGTTCAGCATAGTCTTCTGCCTTCAACCTTCAACTCCAAATTCCAGTGTCCTGCTGACCACTTCATATTTCCACTTGAATATCTCACAGGCATCCCTAACCTAATATATCCACAATGAACAGCACCACAGTATAAGATATGAAGCCATACCGATATGAAGAATTGAGTAAGTAAATAAATGGGGATGCTTAATCACAAAGGGAATAATGGTGACTTTTACCATGGAGAAAGCCAGAAGACACCTTCCCCAAGTAAGCAAGATCTAGGTTAACATTACCAGTAGTGAGACAAAGCAATATCATGAACCCCTTGACATGGTGCACTGAAAAACATAGCATCCCTTCAAAGGTATTCTAGCCAAAAACGAACTCACCTCATTTCAAACTTGAAAAAAACATTGGACAAACCAAAATTGAGGAATATTCCTGGTTTTGTCAATTTCCTGGTTTTGATCTTTGTACCATGGCTAAAAGGTTATCATTTAGAGAAAGCTGCGTGAAGGGTATATGATATTTTTATAACTTCTCTGTATATCTCAAATTAGTTTAAAATAAATTTTTTTTTTTTAAATCTTTTTTTTTCTTTGAAGAAAAAAATGTAGGCAGGAACCAAAGGCATGCAGAGGCAGGCAGGCAGGGAGAGAGGGAGAGAGAGACAGGAAGAAGCGTTTTATTTCATTTGGTTGTTCATCTTAGTTTTTCCTGTTGGTCCCAAGGGGTGAACCCTGGACCTGGGGATGTATGTGGACTGTTCCCAGCCCCTACTCCACCAGGGTGTGCCCGTGGGTGCTGCTTTTGTTAAAGGCTATTTCAACATATAGGAAGGTTATTATGATTTTTCTCAGAACTATTAATAAGGTCTGTTAGAGTACTGGATTTCCTAATTTTGAACCAGTCTTGCATTTCTGGGTAGACCAACTTTGTCATCATGAAATATTTTCTTATTGTGGTGTTGATAGAATTTTGTTTCAAAACTAATAAGTGACATTGTTCTGTAATTTTCTACTTTTTGAACTGTCACCAGGTTTAGGTGTCAGTGTTATAGTTGCTTTATAAGAAGAATGAGGAAGTTTTCCTTTATTGTTCAGTGCTCCAGATTAGTTTTTGGAGCATTGGGACAGTTTGCCAGAATTCCCTTGTAACCACCTAGGGTCAATTTGGATAAAATTCAGTTTCTCTGAAAGTTATTTACTCAGTGTAAGTATACAATTCTGTTGCATAGATGTCTACAAAAAAAATCTTATGATTTAAGAAAATGCATTTGGTGAATCAATAGTTATTCCCCTTTGTCAATTTCTTGTTTTGAATATTTGCGCTTTATTTATGCTGATTAAGCTAGCTCATGTTTTTTTAAAATAGTTTGACTATTAAATTGACTTTTTCTGTTCATTTATTTTGACTATCTTTATTATTTCATTCACTGTGCTTTTCTTTCTTTTTTGCTAACTCTTTGTGCTGAGATCTTCATTTGTTCTGATTTTATTTTTATTTATGAAAGTGTTTGAAGTTATACATTTTTCTCACATCGTTATTTTAAATGAGTCCCATACATATGTGGTGTTTCATCATCATTTTTTAGAAATTCTATAATTTCATTTTGTGCTCCCCCCCCCCCTTTTTTTTTAAGGTGCAGGCGGGAATGAAGGTGAGTAGTAGGCAGGCAGGCAGGCTGGAAGAAAGAGGAGGAAGAAGCAATTTATTTTTATTTAGTTGTCCACACTGATTGTTTCCACCTGAGACCCAGAACTCAAACCCAGGGTTGTGTGGCCTGCACTCCAACAGAGATGGTTGACCTAACAGTTCCTCTACCAGGGGCACCATGTTTTCCTTTTTTCAAAAAAAAAAGGTGAAGGCAAGAATGAAGATAAGCAGGCAGGAAGGCAGAGAGAGGAAGAAGCAACATTTTTATATATTCAACTCAGTTGTTCATCTTGGTGGTTCACCCTGGCCCCAGAATGCAACCCTGGGTCCTTGGGATGCACATGGCTTGTGCCAGCCAGAGGGAGCAGACCTATGCCTTGTGTTTTCCCTTTAATTGTCAAGTGCTGCTTAAGCAATATTCAGTAAACTTTTTCTACTTTCTTCTTCCTGGCTCTCTTCGCCTATTTTAGTGACATTTCTGCTGACCGAGGACATAGCCAAATACCATTAGTGTATATTTTCCTTTCACTTTCCCACTGTTTAATGCTCAGTTTACAATTAAGTGCTCGCCCTTCGTCCTTTTACTGAACTTCTCCGTGTTGTATCAGTGTGTTTAATTTTCATCTTCTAGTAGATTTCTCAAGAAGAGTTCATGGTTATGGAATTACCCACTCTCTTGCATATGTAAACCTTTTTTCTTTAGCCTCGACAGCTCATTTGGATGGACATAAAATTTTCGACTCACAGTATCTTTCCATAAGTTTCTTCTAAGTGTATCTCCATTTTTGCCTTGCTTTGAATGTTTTTATTGCCCCATGCACTTTTTTAAAGTAGTAAAATGTACGTAACAGAAAGGTGTTTTGAGTGAGGGTGGTGGATTCCCTCTCATCAAGATGTCTGCAGATGACCAGAAGTCAGTCTGTGTTCAATGAACTTTATTAATGTAGTCATGCCAAGGGTAAAGCATAGGTTTTAATGATTTTTTTTTTTACTTCCCCCAGCCTGGGGTCTCAAACCAAGGTTAATAGGCTTAATATGGCCTGCACCTGAGCCGTTGAGCCACGGGGGTTTTTTGGTCTGTCTTTGCTTGAAGAGGAGAAAAAAAGCACTTTATTTATTTTATGTAGTTATTTGTTCCTGTCATTCTCCATTCCCGGTACAAGAACCTGGGTCCTTGAGATGTATGTGGACTGTACCTGGACCTTTTGTTCTCCAGGGTGCGCCAAAGCAAGGGTTTCTATTGCGAATGGACTAGGCATGTTCCAGCCTGTGTCAGTGCCCATACAGACAGGTGCACAGAGAGGCAGATAAGCCTCTGAACTTCCCTAAGCTTAATGAGTATGCATCTGTGGCCGTTACTGTCAACCCCAGTCATTCTCGTGGTTCTGGGGACCAGTTTTGTGTTTGTTGTCGCTCTTGATACAGACAGGGTTCTGATGTGTTCATGGGCAGAGTTTGCAGTGGTTTGGTATTTCTGTTCTTGGATTTTGAATTTCTGATTTAAAATGATTTCTCATTCTGAAATGTTTGAGGATATTTAATCACTTTGGAGTATTTTGCTTTGACTTTTCCTTCACTAATTTTTGTTGTTAGTATTTTCTTTAGCCGAATTTTGGGATCTCTTCTCTTTTTTTTTGGTTTTCTATGGATGAAGACTGCATGTCTACATTTCTGTAGACAGAATGTTCAGAATATAGTGTTTTAAAACTTTCTAGTTCAGGAAGACTCTTCTGTTGGTGTAGCACCTTACTAGATTGCAGTGGGCAGAAGAGGTTTGGTTGGGCAGCCTTTCATTTTTAAATTTTTATTCTCTTGTTTTGCAGGCCTTTGAATTTCTCGTTTTCACCTTTCTCTTACCATATATTGTTATGACTGCTCTATTTTATTATTGTTGCTAATATCTTAGAATTTCTAGGGGTGCCTGTCCTGGCTTGTAATCCCCATTTTCCTGGAGCTTAACTTTTCCAAGAGTTCTTCTCATTCTGCTGACACTTTTTAGTCTTTCCCCATAGTAAGTGCTCTGGCATATAAAAACACCCTTTTCAGTATTTTTTCACAGTTGAAAGCCTTTCATTTCTATTGATTATTTTCAGTCAACTTTAAATCCGCTCTTAGTGCCTCTCTTCTCTCTTATATGTAGTTCCCAGCTGCCCTTGTACTCAATTACTTACTTTAGGAAGTATGGGAGAAAGGTCATTGGTTTAGTGTTTTGGAGGGTGTGTTTGCTTTTTTTAATAGGTTATTTATAGGTAATTTGAAGTTAGGATATTCTCTGTCTAGTTATGCTAAAAGGATGTATGTTTTCTGTAGTTCACATGTCTCAGTGGAAACTTAACTAAGGTATTTAGCAATGTTCTTTGATTTGATTGGACTCAAATTCTAAACTTCTATCTCTTCTGTGGTGAATAGTAGTTGATATGTCTGTACAGCTCATTAGGCTTTCTCACTTATTATCCACTTGAGATTTTTGTTATTTTATGTTGACAACATACTTCAGTAATGATAGTCTCCCATTGTCCCTCTTATTCATGGAAGATATGTTTCAAGACCCCCGTGGATAACCGAAGCCCTGAATAGTGTTAAATGCTGTATATACTATGTTTTTCCCTACACATACATACTTGTGATAAAGTTTAATATATAAAAGTAGGTACAGTAAGATATTAGCAACAATAATAAGATAGAGCTGTTATAACATACATGGTTATAAAAGTTATGTGAATGTGGTCCTTTCTCCCTCTACCAAAACAATACCATATTGTATGTAATATTATTGCACAAAGGTAGCTGCAACCATGGGAGGCAAAACAACAGATAAGGCCGGACAAGTTAGAGGGAACATGTGTAGCTCTGAGGCTGCATCCTTTGTTGTTTCCACTTAGTAAGGATTTTGCCATTTCCAGGAAATCTGGAAGCTGCAGGCTCTTGATCGTTCTCTGGGTACCACAGAGACTGGGGCCTGCCCTCAGATGAAAAGCCGGTTAAGTACAGGCTTTACTCCATAAATATAGGTCTTACCCAATATACATCCCTTCTTTCAAAAGTCATAAGCCCTGACCCAGGACTGAACCAAAGGGCCTGGTTGTCTGGACCTTTTTCCAGCAACCTAAAAAAGAACCAGACTAATTCACTCTCCCCATTGTGCCACCTCTCTGATTGTGGGCTTGGAAATGCTCAGAGACTGAGCATTTCCAGCTGACACCCTCTCAATTCTGTTTTCCTTACCCAGATCTGCCTTCTGAGATATCCTTCTTTAGGGATACCCAGGGAAATGACCACAGGGTCTCGGAAAACCTGGGTAATGGTGAGTGTTTCCTGCGTTTTCACACTGACTGTCGCAGGATGGACACATTCCCTTCTCTTGCCCTGACTACCTTACCTGGAGGAATCCAGCTCTTATTTTACCTGTAGCCTGTTAAAGTCTATGATTTGGTCATTCACCAAGTAATTAACTCTGAACAACACACAATTCTGCAGCACAGAATAGTCTACATGCCTTTGTTCAGTTTCAAATCTTTCAGTCTGAGAATGACATCAAGGAAGATGATGAAGTATGAAGCACCAGGAATTTATCTCTACAGAGACATCAGTTGTGCTAGCAGAATCTGATGTAATTATTTCAGGACTGTGGATTGTCATTGAATGCTTACAGCTTTCAGGGAAAGGACTGGAGGGTAAATCAAGTCAGTTTCCGCTCTTGGTGCGGTGGTTGCTACTCGCCACCCACCCTCAGCCAGTGGCAGAGCGCTGTGCGCGTTCCTGCAGCAGCTTTCGTGCTTGTGGTGCCCAGAGTGGGAAGTAAGGATGGTGTTCTCCAGACAGTGAGGATCTGTGTTCTCATCAGTGATGGCCACTTCTGACCACAAGTGGGCGGCTATTCTGACAACCCTCACTGGCTGCAGTAGGGGATTTATGGAGTCACACCATTCTATTCACCCCTACCCCCTTCATTTCTTCCTCTTCCCCCTTGTAGGAAGTAGGCACTTCAGGACTAGGACATTCAAAAGCAACTGCATAATCGGGGGAATATAGAAAGTGACTAATTGTGCCTGTGGAAAGTTGCGGGATCAGAAAAGACCTGAGAAAACATTAAGTTTACACAGCTTGAAACCCTGCATAGAGACACCCTGCAACTATTAAAATTAACACAACAAATCCTAGGGAATTGAAGTTTGAATTACCATATTATGAGATTTAGATCCCTTTTTCAACAAAAATATCATAAAGACAAAGAAACAGGACAGTAGCCCATTCAAAGGAGAAAAATAAATCAACAGAAATCATCCCCGATAAAGACCAGATGGTAGACTTACTAGATAGTCTTTTTAAAGATTGTCAATGCTAGTGGCAGATGAACAAGTCAAAAAAATGTAAAAACAAAGTGGAAATATCAGTAAAGAGATAGAAAACAGAAATAGACTCAAACGAAATAAATTTTAATGAAACCCTCAAAAACCAAAGGCAACAGAGAATATTGGATCATCAAGAAAGAAGCGACTTGTCATAGATGAGGGCCTTTACTATTATTAGAAAATTTCTAATAAATTTTATAGAGGAGTGATGGCCATGGGTTGATATATTTAAAGTGCTGAAAGAAAAAAAATACTGTCATCCAGGAATCCTACATCCAGCAAATTGTCCTTCAAAAGTAGAGGAGAAGTATGCCCTACTGGAGCAGCAGTTAGGTCAGCCTCCTCCATAGGTGCAGGCCACATACCTCTGGGTTCGAGTCCTGGGCCCAGGGGAAGCAGCTAGTATGAACAACTAAAAAGAAAATAAAGATGCTTCATCCTCTCTCTTCCTGCCTGCATCTTTCTTTTAAAAAAAGTGGGGTGAGGGTGGGGAATTAAGACATTTCCAGTAAGACAAGATGATAACAACAGTTTGTTACCACTGAATCTTCCATTCAGAAATACTAATGGGAGTTTTCCAGACTGAAGTGAAAGGACGCTAGATAGTTACCTGAAACCACATGAAATAAATTTTCAAAGAAAATTCTCTGGTAAAGGTAAATAAATGGACAGTTATATAAATTATTGTTATTTTCACTTTTGTTTGTAATACTATTCTTGGAAACTCTGTTTTAAAGAGAATAAAACATTCCGCTTTTACTGGTCTATTGTTTTTTCGGCACACAATGCATTAAGATATTTTATGACTTCACAGTAAGTGAGGATGGAGAGATATAGTTTTGTGTGCTACTGAAGTTAAGCTGATATAAATTCAACTTAGAGTTAAAACTTTAGGATGTTAAATCTGATTCCCAGGGTAACTACAAAGAAAATAGGTATTGAATAATGAAAAGACTAGAAACAAATGTGTTAACAAGGGTGCGGAGGAAAGGGAATGCTCCTACACTTGGTGGGGATGTAAATTGTTTGCAATCACTTTGGAAAACTGTGGAGCGTCTTGAAAAAGTTAAAAATAGAACTATTCTGTGATTTATCAAGTCCACTTGTATTTATCCAACTAATATGAAAACACCAATTCAAAGATTTATGCACCCTTGTATTCATTGCAACACTATTTAAAATAGCCAAGATATAGAAGCTACCTAAAGTGCCTATCTACAGGCGCTGTATAGACACAATGGAATAGTACTTGGCTCGTTAATAAAAAAAGATGAAATCCTGCCATTTGTGACAACATAGATGAAACTAGAGGGGATTATGCTAAATGAAATAAGTCAGGAGGCGAAAGTCAAATACTGGATAATCCTACTCATATATAGAATATAAAGAAAGCAAACAGACAAAGTAAAACAAACTGTTGGACCCTTGACAACAGAACTGAGGTTACCAGAAGGGGATGGGGTGGAAGGGGGAGCAAAGAGTAGTGGGGATATAATAGACAGTGGTAGAGGACTGTCAACAGTTTGCTGGTAGCTGTGATGTGTTGTCATGTATTTGATGAAGAATGAACCTGCACATCTAAAACTTACATGGTGTTTTAAATCAGTGTTACTGCAAAAAATTTTTTTAATAGAATAGATACAAAAGGAAATGAGAATTTAAAAATATTACAGTCAACAAAAGGAAATGAGAATTTAAAAATATTACAGTCAACAATATTACAAAAGAAGGCAGTAATATAAGAAATGAAGCAAACCTGACAGTTGAAAGAAGAGTTACATCACGTTACCGTGGTTTGGGGGAGGAGAGAGTTACTATTTAATGATAATAGAATTTCAGTGTGGAATGATGAGCCGTTTTGGAGAAGGATACAGGTGGTGGTGGTTAATGTTAATGCTACGTAATCGGACACTTAAAATAGTCAAGAGTCAAATTTTGTTGTATACATTTTACCACAATAAAAGTCTTTCTACAGGCGACTACACGACCTACTCTGTATTCTGCCACTACATGCCTTTGATTCCTCCTAGATGGCCCTCTTTGTCCCCATTGCAGGCTTCCTCTTATCCTCGGCTCACTGTCTTCTTCCTGGCTTCCTACATGCCTTGTCTGGAATTCCTAGCACTTTTCTGTTCTTCATTCCCATCTTTCCTTCAATACCAAGTTCTGGCACCTTTCTCACAAAACCTTTCTGTGCTTCTTGGCATGTCCTCCATATTTAAACCGTGTCAAGGAGATAAAAAGGGTGGAACTGAGTAGGGGAATGGGAATGGTGTAGAGACGAATCTATGCATTGAATGGCCAGGTCCGTCACTCTGCAGTTACCCACATTTCACAGGTAAGGAAACTGAGGACTCCTTGACAGCTGGTAGGTGGGCCCTAAACCCAGGCGGTACAGTTCAAGGCTGTGCTCTTCACCTCTTCCTGCTGTGCCTCTCAGGCCTGAGAGGCTGTGGGATATAGGGGAACAACTGACTTACAACCTTTGCCATTGTTGAATTGTATGAACTTCAGTCACTAGATGCTTCCTATGATTAACCAGACTATTCTCTGAATTCTTAAAACTCAGAGAGTCTGTTGCTTTACTGTTTAATTTTAATGGTTTCTCTCAACCTAGATTTAATGTTCCTGAAAGTTAAAGACTCTTTTTGCTTGTCTATCTCAAAAGGTCCCACCCAGGAACGAAATATGTCGAATCACAAGTACTGCTGGCTGATAGCAGCAGGGAGTGAACCATGATCACAGGCAGGCAGGATCCAGAGATCCGACTTGTCTTTTCCTGAGTCATGGGCAAGACGGCTCCTGGGTGAGCAGGGCTGTGTCTTGTGTTACAGGCACACATGGCATTCAGAGATGTGGCTGTGGACTTCACTCAGGAGGAGTGGGTGCTGCTGAACCCTGCTCAGAGGTCCCTGTACAGAGAGGTGATGCTGGAGAACTACAGCAACCTGGTCTCACTGGGTGAGCCTGACATCTCAGGACTTGCGTTCTTGCTGCTAGTTGTCTTAGGCCACGCTTGAGACAGCCATCACGCTTTCTGATTTTGCCTTTGAATTGAACCCAAAAGCAAAGACATTGTGTGTTCTGTTTCCCCAGGGAAGGTCTTATTTTGTAGAGGTGAAAATGGGCCTGTGTGTGTATCTGCATTTCTAGGCCTTTTCCCCCAGACTGGGGCTCTCTTCCTAAGTGACCTTTTTTAAATGAGGCAGGCGTTCACCTCCCCAGTAAGAAGTAGAATCTCTTCTGTCATTCTATTTTACCTCCCCCCTCCTCCCTTTCCTTGATGAGAGCTCACTATTTTCAGATTTTTTTCTACAGTCTTTTGAAATTCCTTACCCAGTTTGTCTTTGAGTCCGAATTTGGCCCTTGAGCCTGTAACTTACAGTCATCTTTTTTCTTTCCCTGTGAGCAGGAATTCCATTTTCTAAACCAAAACTCATCACCCAGCTGGAGCAAGGGAAGGAAACCTGGAGAGATGAGAGAAAATGCCCACCTGCCACGTGCCCAGGTGAGTTGGGAGCACCAGGCAGATGGAGCACAAGGGGGTGAGGGAGAGAGGAGGCATCGCACAGGTGCTGAAGAGGGAGGCTCCCTGACCTCCAGGTTGCTCTAGTCATTGCCTGACACGGCCTCCCCTGCAGGCCTCCGGAGTGAGATGTTCCTGGAGTCTCATCTCCTTCCTCCGCTAGGAGCCTTTCTCCCAGGGTTGCCCTGCTTTTTGTTAATATTTTTTCTAAAGATCAAGTAAGAGTGTGGGTAAAAACTGAGTGACAGAGGGCTAAAAAGCCAATAAGAAAATTGAAGTCAAATTCTAAAAACACTGAGCTGGGGTGGTTTTTATATTTTTAAATGTTTAAAAGTATGTGTATCACATCCTTTATTTTGCCTATTCACCCTCAAACCTTAACTGTCCCACAGCTTAGTGAGTCTGTCTATATTCTAAACTTTCTCTGTTCTTCAGATTGGGTAATTTCTGTTCATCTCTCCTCAAGTATACTGTCTCATCTCATCTCCAATATGCTGTTTAGTTCTTGCCAGTGAATTTTTCATTTCATATATTGTATTTTTCACTTCTGTTATTTGCTTCTATTATTTTCTAGTTTTGTGATATTTCTTACCTGTTGTTTAATGATGAGCAAATTTTCCTTTACCTTGTTTAATAACTCAGATATTCAATGAATATATTAAATAGTTGGAGAATACTGTATATTACACAGATTAGTTTTTTCTTAGAAAAGGGAGGTTTGAGAGACTATCAATATGTTTAAGTAGACATAGAGTCTGTAATGGTACTCAGTGAGGTTAGACTTAGAGTGGGGCAGGGAGTTTCTCAGAATTTTTCTTCCTGCCTGACATTTTTAAATGATGGAGGTATAGGTAACTTTAAGGATGTGTAATTGGGTGTGTGGTTTTTAACTTCTTAAATACTTTTAACAATATTTTAAGTGTTTCATGCAGAGACAGAAGTGTATGTTTTCTTTTTCTGTATAAGAAATGTTATTACATTCAAATGAGAGCCTCAGAATTCTGCCTTGGAATCTAGAAAATATAGCATATATAATAGAAATTATTCCTAGTTTTCAAGTTTTTCATCTGCTATGTAGAGTCAAAATTCCCAATGCCATTGTAACATATCAAATCCTCCATATTTAAGTTTTTGCCTTATTTTTCACTTCAATGCAATGCTAAAGATAAAAAGATTTGTAGCAGTTTTATTACATCCGTTAATGTTTTTAACTTTAAATTTATATGTTTTATGTCATGTTCCTTGAACTTTTCCTTTATTTATTGTTATTCTTAGCACCTTCTTTCTTACATATTATCTGGTGTGGTATTTCTGTGTCCTTTTATTTTCAAATAAAAATAATGTGATTTGGGTGTTTTGCTTTTTAGCAGCAGCATGCAGCTGATAATGCATTCTATGCCAAACCAAATTTTGTCTTTAATAGTGACTTTGACCCTTTTGCATTTACTGTCATGACTAATAAGTCTCACAGGAACTACTTGGAGACTGAGCGTGGGGCAGATGTGTAGGACCTTGATTACAGTGGCAGGAAAGAAGATCAGGGCAAAGGACATAGGGGTCTGGTCTAGTCAGTGAGAGCTGCCAAAACAAAGTACCACAGGAACAACAGAGGCTTATTTTGTCACAGGTCTGTAAGCTCATAGGTCTTGGACTCTCAAGGTGTCAGCAGGTTTTGGTTGCTTGGGAGGTCTCCTTGTCTTGTCCTTGTCTTCCCTCTGTGTGTATCCCTGCTGTCTCTTCTTCCTTTTCTAAGGACACCAGTTACGTTGTCTCAGGGGCCTACCCTGATGACCTCTTTTAGCCTTAAACGCCTCTTTAAAAGGCCCTGTTCTCCAAATACAGTCATTTTCTGACAGTATGGCTTCCACGTATGAATTGGGAAGGGGGGCCAGATTCTGTCCACAGCAGCATCCTTATGAGAGTATTTTCGTTTTTTTAATTCAATAAGCAATTCAATAAACAGGTTCATAAAATATTAGTTGAATATATAAAAGCACTTGATCTCAGTTGTATAAAGAGAAGGACTGGTGTATAAGGAGAAAGGTCATGGATTAGAGGTCCCTTTATCCCCTATAAGGTCAGGAAACTAGTGTGGTAACAGTGCTTGAGTATAGTGAGCCAAAGGAAAAATACAAGACTGTATTTGTTTTGTTTTGTTTTTTTAATTGCAGTAACTTTTATTCTACACAAGACTGTAGCTTGAAGGAAGTGTGCATCTAGTGACTTTGAAGATAACTTGATGCTGGGTGAGGAGTGAGGTCAGTGTTGCTGCGAAGCCCAAGTGTTAGCCAGTGAGTCATTCCTGCAAGCCCCTGAGATGAGTGACAGGTATTGGAGTGGAGAGGATGTGAGGGAGATGATCAAGTCTAGGGAAGAGTGTCACATCCAGAGGACTGTGGATGATCCTGAAAGAAGTATGGTAGGTAATGATGTGGAAGCCACACAGAACCATTCTCCCAACTCTATAATAATTGAAGTGTTAAAGGCATAAGCTCTACCTGTGCTGGGGGAGATATGGAAAAATCTTCCCTTCGCGGGGCAGCAAAGGTAGGTCTAGGCAATGACAGAAAGGGAGAGGATGTAGAGGCAGAGTGTGTTTTCTGAAATTCCTAGCCTGTGGGGAAATGGCGTACACCTCCCATCTTTGTACATTTGCACAAGTAAATATTTTCTCAACCTGAAAAGTAGTAATTACTAAAACATTTATGTTAATAACAAGTAATTCACTCTAATTGTCTTAAGACTGAATTTATCTTTTGGATTTGTCTTTTTAAACTTTGTTTTAGTTTAAAGAAAAACAGCAGCAGCCCTCATATTGGTTTTGTACAAATAAAAACCTGAAGAATGCTGTACGAATCCAAGGAGAAAGTCTTTCAGGTTTGCCTAGTAAGCTTTCTTAGAAACCCAATTATATAGGTGTAATAGGGGGAAAAGTCTGTCTTGTTCTAGGTATAAAACACATCTTAACACAGTTAACTCATTCTGTGTTTGGGACCTGTCTTTAAGAAAGGCAGTATCAAGAGTCCTTAAAACAGACGGGTTACAAGAAAAGGGTAGAATTGTTTTGACTGCTTCACTGATCTGAGTGCTAATACAGTAGGAAATAATACAGATAGTGAATATAACAGGAGTTATCCTAATCACTAAGAATTTCAGACTTTCCTGAAGTGAAAAGTCATTTTCATTTAATTTAAATTGACAGGAATTTGATATAAGGGGTAACAAGAAACTTTAAGAATAACACTCTTGAGAACTAAAAATATATATATGCTGAGGAAAAAAATAGAGCTTTTACTTTTTCTAAGTATTCAGAAGACAAGTTATTTTTCATAAGGAGGTCAGAAATTATACAACACATTGAATTCCCCCTTAGTTACCAATTTTCTTAACAATATGTTTTTTATTTATTGATAGTTATATAATTGTACCTATTTTAAACATACATATTCATGCTGTACAGTGTTAAATGACAATATTTAAAGTCTTTAAAATAAGTAAACTTACTGACATAAGACTGATGACATTAGTTGTATCGTTTTAAGCTTTATAAAGAATAAAAGTTTTGAATAGACAAGATAAGTAAAAGTATTGCATGAGAAATCTTTTAATTTTAATTTTTGGACATTTTTAAACAATATTTTAATATTTCTCAATGATTTTCTGATAGAGATCTTAGAAATTAAAAAAGAAATGTAACATTACTGTTAAAAATTGCCTTCTTAACATTTCATATTGGCTTAGGGGCCTAATGACATCTTTTAACCTTAAACACCTCTTTGAAGGCCCTGTCTCCAAATACAGTTATTTGACAGTATGGCATCAACATACGAATTGGGAAGGGGGGCCAGAACTGTCTGCCAATTGTATTAGTTAGGCACATACGTATTTTCTAATTTTAAACTTCTGTGAATGCATTCTTAACTTACCCTATCTCTAAAATCAGTATACGAGGCTTGTAAGGTTAGATCAATTAAACTTTTTGAGAGAGTAAAACAAATTTTATACCATTAGAAGAATATGCCCATGTTACATTATTCTATAATAGGATCAGAAGATTTCACATGTCTTATTTTACCAAGATTTGCCATATTTTAAAATACTGATCCCCTCTCTTTATATTTACATGCTAGCTATTAAGGTTTGTTGCATCATTTTATAAGAATCAAATGCCTTCTATTCTTCCTTACAGTGTAACTTGATATTCAAGACCACTAACATAAAATAGTGACACTTTTTTCTGTAGGGCTAAGGCTCCAGGTACAGCAGGAAAGATTTTCTTTCAGAATCCAGTACCTTAAAATCACCGGGAGTTCAGTTTTTATCATGTTTGGATATTTTTTAATTAAAAAATTTTATCGGCACTCTCTGTAAGCCCATCAGTACTGGAGCACCTGTAGCTACTTTATAAATGAATTCATTTATTTTTGTATTAAATCTGTCCTCTGACTAAATATATTTAGAGTACACACATATTGGCAGATTTTATGACCAAGTGAAAAGATTGGCCAATGGAGTTTTTTCTTTTTTCTTCTATCACTACAAATAGATATTATGACCACGCTGAAATTAAAATTCCTCTAAAAGGCCACTATCTGAAATATGTTAAGAATAAGTAAAAGACTGCCACTTTACCTATAGGCACGGACATTAGGGTTGTAAATAGGTATGGTATACCTGTCAGAGGCCTGACTTCCCATAGTGGGGGAGAGGGTTACCGAAATCAAACTGACAGCTACCATACTTAACACAGGAGACTGAAGGACCTATTTATCTGTGTTGTAAGTAGGTCAGACAGACGGCAGCCTCTGAGACCTAATTGCCTGCGAGTTGACCAAGGAGATAGCAGCAGCTGCCTTTGTTCTGTCGTATCCCAGAGGAAAAATTGCCAACGAATCAAATCTTAAAAACTTGGCCAGAATCCAGTTATGAAAGGGAAGTTACTGGCCTGAACAGACATACAAAATCAGTCATAAGTTGTAGAAATGCCAACAACCTGGTTTAAACCAAAGTAAATTTAGCGAGAACTTTGTGAAAACCATTTTGAGGGACCATGAGGCTCCCAGGCTGCATATGAGGAGCTTGGGGAGAGCGTGCCTCTCAGTACAGAGTTCCTCACACTGGACCTGGGGAGACGTGGGTCCTCAGACACTCATCAAAAAATGAAGTGAAGGCGTCCTGAGCTACCGCAGTGAAAGACAAAAGGAAATGTTCACTTAGCAGTTTGCTAAGAGGGAAAAGTCTGGGATTCCTGAGTGTTAAGAAAGGGTGGTTATGTCATTGTAATTAGGATTAGAAAGTAGCATTCTGTATAGGATGGTAATTCTGGAGTGTGGATGTACACACAGTTGGTTGTTTAGAGTTCATTTGTTCATTGATCAAGGAGACGGTGTTCTAGTTGATCCAGTGTTGTGTGGTCATTTATTGCTCCAGCTGCTGGAACGAGCTGTGAAGGATCAGTTCATCTATGTTGACACTGCCTATATAGGAAGTACTATAAGAAAATGTATCTTGCAGTGATTTCTGGCAAAAATTTTATTCACATCAATTATAAAGTAAACAGGGCTTGGATTAGTCAGGGGCACTAGGAGGGAGCATCTGCCAAGTCCGTGGAGGCCTAGATTGTGTTTGTGTTTCCCACTGCTGAAACATAGAAATTCTGCCACAAATAATCCTCTGTAAGTATTTGTGGGTGGGGAAACTCCTACTCAGGTGTCTCACATATGACCTCTCTAACCACCCTGACACACTTCCCAAATGAGAGCTTCTTCTGACTAAACAGCTGCTCTCTCCAGCCTTTGTTCTCATAGGGAAAGCTGGAAAGACAGATGGACATTTCCCACTTGGGTCCTGTGATTGGTATCTATCAAAGAAAACACTTGTGAACATGGCCTATACCAATGTGGGTGGTCTTTGCCATGCCTTATACAGTGCATGGACTAGGCTTGCAATTTGTGTTTCTGGATTGAGGTGGAAGATATAATAAGCTGGAAAAGCAGGTCATGGGAAGGAAGTCCTGAGTGGCTAGCCTTGCCCTTTTAGCATTTTTAAGAATAGGCAATCACGTCTCACCATCAGACTCGGCAGAATTGCTTGGGCTGCCCTACTGAATCTCAGGTCTGACTCAGACTTCTCTCTTTGCAGCAGAACCGAAACCAGAGCTCCACCTCTGTCCATTCTGCTCTTCGGATTTCTCCAGTCAGAAATTCCAGATGCAACACGTGCTGTGTAATCACCCGCCCTGGATCCTCACTTGCTTGTGTGCAGACAGGCGTGTTCAGCCAGAGGATCCATGTCCACAGGACCAGAAACAGCAGCAACCAGCCCCTGGTCAGAGATCCTGGGATGATAAATCAGAAAGTCAGGAGAAGGAAGGTACCAAGCCATTGTTTGAAAAGACAAAGAAAAGGACTTTGGGGGCATTTTCTCGGCCACCCCAGAGGCAACCAGGCAGCTCTCAGAATGGCATTGAGGAGGTGGAAATAGAGGCCAGCCCAGCTCACACAGAGAACCCTGAGGAAACAGATAAACTATTGAAGAAGATAGAAGGCTTGGGATTCGGCACAGTCAATTGCGGAGAGTGTGGACTAGGCTTCAGCAAGATGACGAACCTGCTTAGCCACCAGAGGATCCACTCCGGGGAGAAGCCTTATGTGTGTGGGGTGTGTGAGAAGGGCTTTAGTCTAAAGAAGAGCCTTGCCAGGCACCAGAAAGCACACTCTGGGGAGAAACCAATTGTGTGCAGGGAGTGTGGACGAGGATTTAACCGAAAGTCAACTCTCATTATACACGAGAGGACACACTCAGGCGAAAAGCCTTATATGTGCAGTGAATGTGGGCGAGGTTTCAGTCAGAAGTCTAACCTCATCATCCACCAGAGAACACACTCAGGAGAGAAGCCCTATGTGTGCCGGGAGTGTGGGAAAGGCTTTAGCCAGAAGTCAGCTGTTGTTAGACACCAGAGGACACACTTAGAAGAGAAAACCATCGTGTGCAGTGACTGTGGACTAGGCTTTAGTGATCGTTCAAACCTCATCTCACACCAGAGGACACACTCTGGGGAGAAGCCTTATGCCTGCAAGGAGTGTGGACGATGCTTTAGGCAGAGAACGACCCTTGTCAACCACCAGAGGACACACTCCAAGGAGAAGCCTTATGTGTGTGGAGTATGTGGGCACAGCTTCAGCCAGAATTCAACCCTCATCTCCCACAGAAGGACACACACAGGGGAGAAACCTTATGTGTGTGGGGTATGTGGGCGAGGCTTTAGTCTGAAGTCACACCTCAACAGACATCAGAACATACACTCAGGGGATAAGCCCATTGTGTGCAAAGATTGTGGGCGAGGCTTCAGTCAGCAATCAAATCTCATTAGACACCAGAGGACACACTCAGGAGAAAAGCCCATGGTGTGTGGAGAATGTGGGCGAGGCTTCAGCCAGAAGTCAAACCTCATTGCACACCAGAGGACACACTCAGGGGAGAAGCCATATGTGTGCAGGGAGTGTGGGCGAGGCTTCAGTCACCAAGCAGGTCTCATCAGGCACAAGAGGAAACACTCAAGGGAAAAGCCTTACATGTGCAGGCTGTGTGGACTAGGCTTTAGCAATAAGTCAGCTTTAATCATGCATAAACGGGTACACTCCGAAGAGAAGCCTTGTGTTTGCAGAGAGTGTGGCCAAGGCTTTATCCAAAAGTCACATCTTATCTTACATCAGATGACACACCAGGCAGAGAAACCTTATATCTGCAAGACATGTGGGCAAGGCTTTAGCCAGAAGTCTCACCTCAGTAGACACAGGAAGATAAAATCTCTCCATCATAAACTGTCATTCCAGCCTGATTCTGAGGCCTACTTGGAGCAGTCTTCTGATCCCTTCTTTGAAAGTGAAGATGGTGATGAGGACTAAATAATCACCATTTTTACATGTTTGTGAAATGGAGTAGAAAAATACATTCCATAAGTGGTCAAAGGACTTTGACTTAATTTACTTTCTCCACTCTAAATCTTCTCCATGTTTTGTGGCCTTTTGTTGTAATAAACTTTGATTATATACAAAACTATGACCTTGGCTTTGTACCTCATCTTTAAAGATAGGGAAAAAGTTGCATGAATTCTTGAACTTCTGGCCTCAAAATAATTTAATTCCTTGAAAAGCAGAAGAACTGAGTCACTTGTATATTTATTGGAAATCTAGTCCTTTATGTAGGGGAGGAACCTAAGCCTGTATTCAGGGATTTCATTTGATCAGACAGAAATCTTCTGGTTTCTTTTAGAAAACAGGGCTTCCTCTAGTAGTCTGATTTTATCTGCAACTATTTTCTTCTTTTGGTTTCTGTCTCAGCTTTTCTTGCTTCTCTTTTAGCTCTCAACATCTTTATTGTTGCCTTTGCTAAATCATTACCTAACCAGTTTGGGTTTGTTTTTTTTTTACTTTTTCTTAGTTATCAGTCCCTGGTTCTCCCATCTTGGGGCCCAATTAACAATAGGTTGTCCCCAGCATTCCAGTCTCAGAGCCTTGGGTTTCCAGTCAACATCCATACCAGACCAGCAAAAACATGGATGATAACCACCCTTGGCTATTACATTTAGTTGATACTCCAATAATGTAATGAATTTTAATCATATTTTTCCTCAGTTCTCTAGTAACAGGGATAAGAGATTTATGAAACCACACTCCCAAATCATACCAGGGTTTAGAACTTTGAATCATATGCTTCTTAACTCTATCCCAGGACCCAGTTCCCAGACCAGCCAGCTGTAACCAGTCTACGGTCCCTTAACAGCCTTGATATTTCTCTAGTTTTAGAGTTAAAGCTACATAACCATGTTTAAAGATTCTTAACCATATGACTTCCATTGTGTTCCAGTACAAAATGGTTTGTTCAACACAAGTGAACTTTAAGACCTCAAGGGTGCAACTACAAGATCCTTTTTGAAGTCTTCAAAAACTAAGTGCAACTCCTAGACCCTCTGAATTATACAAAATGGTTTCAGAATTTTAAGGGTATCAACCTGCAGTGCCATAACAATGCAAACCAGAGCGCAGCTCGTCTTGAAGGGCTTTTTAGATGTGATCTTGTCTAGTGAGGTGAATTTCAGTAAGAGGGGAGGATAAAAGTCCATGGCATTTTGTAATAAGCTTAGTTTGTAAAGGACAGGATCCTCAATAAGCCTTAACAGTGGATTTCTCATAAATCATGGAAGCATAGAAGATAGTGGGATGATATTTTCAAGATATAGATGGAAAAAAACCTGTCAACCAAGAAAATGAAGGAGAGGTACATCTTTGTGGCTTAGCACTTAAATGCTGATGCAGTCCCACGTTTATCCCAAGGAACCAGGTTTCTGTCCCAGGGACAGACAGAGTAACCAAGATGAACAACTAAATAAAATAATGCTTGTTTCTCTTCCTGCCTACCTGCCTACTTTCCTTCATTCCTGCCTGCAACTTTCCTTAAAAATAAATTAAGGTGTCCCCAGATAAACCAAAACTGAGTTCATTGCTCATAGTTCTGATCTACAAGAAATGACCAGGTCATTAAAATGGTACATAAAAAAAAAATCTAACACAAAAAAGTAATGGAGCAACAGAGGAACATGAAACTATGGAAGACTAATAGAAGCAATTTACATGACCTAATAAATACTTAATTGAAAAGCAGAGATTGGAGGAACATAGAAAACCATGATCTATTAACCATTTAGATACAAAACACATTTAAAGTAAAAAGATGAAAAAAGATAATCTGTCCATAGAGTGTTTTCTGTATTACAGATCAATTCTGGCTTTCTATCACTAGATGAATCAAGGTGGGAAGCTGGCAATGCTTGGCTCATAGCACTATATTCCACTATATTCCAACCAGTCCTAACAGACTACAAATCCATAAGAGCTTGCCACACAACAACAGCAGAATTCACATTTCTTCTCATGGAGCATTCCAGACATACTATATATTAGACAATGCCAATTCACAGTAAGATTTAAATAACTGAAATCACAAGTTACAGTGGAATTAAACTAGGAATCAATAATAGGAGAATGGAAAATTTGCAAATATGTGGAAATTAAATATAATACACTCCTATATAACCAAAGGGTCCAATAAGAAATCACAAAGGATGTTAGAAAGGACTTTGAAATGAATAAAGATGAAAACATAAAAAACAGAAGAGAAATAGAAACATACAACATACCAGAATGTGTGAAATACAATGAAAGCAGTGCTCAAAGTGAATTTTATTGTTATAAGTTTCTACATTTAAGAAAACATCAATAACAAAAATGTTACAAAACTAGAAAAATTCCCTTCTGTGGCTCAGGAACAAGATCCCAGAGCCTAGAGTTGGGGCAAAATAAAAACAACAAAACTAGATAAAGACAAACTAAACCCAATTCTAGCAGAAGGAAGGAAATAATAAGGATTAGAATGATTAGAATATAAATGAAATAGAGACTAGAAAACAATAGAATCAATAAACGCCAAAGGTTTTTTTTTCATTTATTTAATTTTTTCATTGTCCCCCGCCCCCCACCTTCTCTCCCCCTATTCCCCTCAGTTCTCAAGGCCTAATCCTTGGATTTTCCATGTCCTGCACCTTAGTACCTGAACCATAAGGTGATTTTTTGTTTTGTTTAGCTAAACTGACAACAAAAAGAGAAGATGTAACTATCAGATATCAAAGTGGGAATATTATTACTGACCTTACAGAAATTAAAGGAATATAAGGAAATACTATGATTAATTTGTATGCTGTTTAAAAAACTTAACTGAAAGAGACAAATTCTTAGAAAAAGACATGCAGAAATTTACACAGGAAGAAATAAAAATCTGGACCTATAGAAAGAAAAGATAAAATTCATATTTTGCAAAGTCAAGTGTGGCTGTTAGGATCTCAGAGGTGTAACATGAACAACGGGTATTTGGCCACTCCAAAGTACACAAACAGGACAACAGAAAGGAAGTCGGCTTTGCCCTACAAGAACCATTCAAATTTCTTTACCGGGTAATAGTCTGGAATGGGGGTGAGGTGGAGGAGTAATAGCCTACCTGTCTGTTTCACATCTATGTTCCTTAGAGCAAAGCCTGGGAAATGACCGCTAAGTCTCTTAACACAGGCCTAGCATCTCTATGAACAGGAGGAAGTCCATGTACTACCAATCCTACTCATCAGCCACTTATTAGTACAGATCTCTGCAAAGGCCTGCTAGCCACTGAAGAATATACTCTTGCCTATCAGAAAAGCTTCATTCCTAAATGTTAATATCATAGGGTACAGTATCTTAGGTTGGAAATCCTTTTCTTGAAGCACTTTGAATATATCATGTCGTTCTGTTCTGGCCTCTAGAAATAACTTGAGAAATTCACTGATAATCTTATGGGGACGCCTTGTATTTGTTTTTCTTCTTTTTCTCTAGCTGCCTAAAAGATTATTTATCTTGTATTTTTTATAATTTGATGGCAATGTGTCTAGTTTAGGTCTGTTTAGGTTTCTTTTATTAGTAACTCTTTGAGCTTCCTGGGTCTGGAGGCTTGCTTTATTCCTCAGGTTAGGGAAGTTCTCGACTATTATTTCTTCAAATACAGTTTCTTCTCCCTTTTCTCTATCCTCTTCTGGGACCCCTGTGATGCAAATGTTGTTCCTTTTGATTTTACCCCATAGGTCATGAATGCTTTCTTCATTTCTTTTCATTCTCTTCTCTCTTTACTGGTCTGCCTGAGTACAATTCCCTCACCCTATCCTCTGGCTCACTGATTCCATTAGAGGCTTCATCCATCCTATTCTTGAATCCCTCTTTAAGTCAGCTAGGTCCTTAATTTCTTTGACATTTTCATTTCTTCTCTCTCTTTCGTTATTCTCTCTCTCTCCATTATTTTCTTGATTTCATGAGTACGTTTATCAGTGTTGCCCTAAATTTATCCTCAGGTAGTTTATACATGTCTGTATATTCATATTTTCCCCTGGGGTTTTAATTTCATGTATATTTCTTTGTCTTTGTTTCATTTGACATTCCATTTATGTTTCTATGAGTCAGAGTTCCCTGCAGTGATGGCATTGTGTAGGGTATCAACTTGCATCAGAGAAGCCTGGATCTTGGTTTGAATTGGGAATTCTTGCATTGTGTGGTATCACCATGGTTGAATTTGTTGACATTTTAGGTGGCTCCTGCAATGGGATCTAAGAGTTCAGCCTATGGGGTTGGCGTTTGTGTGGGGGATGCAAAGCCTTCCCCCAGTACCCTAGCTCTGAATGATAATGATGATCACCTTGTCGTTGGCCTGTCAGCAATCAGGCTGCAGTTCCTCCCCCATCCACAGGGTGATGCTGTGAGTAGCTTTGAAGATTCCTTCCTTCTGGGATGCTCTTCCTTTAAGCCTGTGGGTAGGATTTCTGGTGCGGCTCTTGTGTCTCTGGAGCAAAATGGTGGAGAGGGTGGGAGAGGATTCTCCTAGCTGCCTTCTGGTAGGTGGCACCCTGTGTAATTTTCCTTCAGGGGATGGGGAATCCTGCTCAGATCACCGAAGCACTGGTCCTCCTGTCTTACATGAAGACCCTCTCCCCTACTCTGTGTCTCAGTCCTGCTGGGCAGGTTCTATGCTGCCCTTAGAGCAACATCTCAGAGACTTGGCTCTTCCTGTAGTTCCACCACACCTGCTGCTTTTTCCCTCCTGAGGCTGGGAGTCCCGAATCTGCAATGCAGCTCTGAACCCCAAGACTTTTGCCTACCCTTGTGGTGGTGATTGCTTACACTGTGTCTGCAGCCCCAGGACCAGTCCTTTCATGCCACGTGTGTCTGAATAGATGATTTCCAGTTGTTCTGTGGAGAGAGGATCTGACATGTCCTACCAGATCACCATCTTACTGATTGTGATTTACACATATTTTTGTTAAAACCCATAAGTATATAGCCATATGAGGAAAGTTTGCCAGTTCAAACTCATATTCTCTAAGAAACCATGGGTTTTTCCTTTAAACATTAATATGAGTCTTCACTGAGTCAGAAAGGGACAAATTAAAGCACTTAGTCATTTACTACAGTAAATACCTTACTTGGTAAATGCCTCTACAAAGAAAAAGGGAGAGGAACAAAGTGTGGGCTGGATATCTTAAAAATATAGAAAGGAAGGAAAGTAGAATGGGGGAGGTGAAGGGTGAAGAGGAAGGGGCAGGGTAGGAGGCAGAGACTGGGACTGTAGATAGATGTGAATAAGGCAGGTGAAGATAAAGAGGAGGAAAATGAATTGGGTTAAGAGAGAGGAAAATAAATGCAAAGAAGGAGGAGGTGAAGCAGAGTCTGAAATATTTAACCAGTTCCATGAAGATGTTTATTAGGTCCAAGCAGAAATATGTTGGAGAGACTAGGTTTACATTAAAAAAAGTTTGACATCCCCGTCAAATATATATGCATGTTTAAAGAAATATATACAAGTCTAGCCTTTCTTCTTCATTAAATGATGAAAGTATTTAGTGCTTTCCCTGTAGAAACACTTGTCTGTTCAACAGCAAGCAGAGTCCTGTGCCACCCCAATCTATGGTCCCCACTGAATACACACTCCCAGTTCCTAACTATTGAGGAAGTGGCAACAGGAAGGAAGAGAAGGTAGGCAGGGTTGCAGGAAGAGACACAGGCCCCTTTTTCTCGCAATGTCACTTCCCTGCCCAGCTCTGCTCCCCTGGGTCCCCTCCTCATTTCCTGAAAGAAAATCCCCAGTAGTTTGTGGTGTATGGTTCCCTCCAGGAAAAACAGAAGACAGTCTAATTTCCTGTACAATTAAAGTTGGAAAAATAACCTGTGCCTTCTATGCAGCACATCAGAATCAAATGGAAAAGGCAGGATGATCAGAGAAAGGACCTTCTGCCCACTTCTGATGTAAAAGAAACTATCTAAACTATTATGAATGGATATGAGAGATTGGAATGCTGGGAGAAACTAAGAGACTCTTGAATTTTGTAATTGTCCAGAGGAGAACAGAAATCTAATCTGTGCTCTTCAAAAGTAGACAAGAAAGAAATGGAACTGGGGTGAATTCTTGGGGTTCCCTGAGGAAGTAAATTGAAGAAAAATTTAAATTATGCTTGGAACATGCTCTGACGAGAGAGGTTTACCTTCAAGTCCATGCCCAGGACTCCTGAAACTGGGGACTTAGCTACCAGTTAGTGAAGTCCCTGTTACTGGATGAAGTCAGAGAGAGTCCCACCATCCACAGAAGCCAGTTTTAGATGGGACATTTGTGCCTAGGAGCCTAGTTGCAGGGGACTCAGAATGGAGTGACATCTGGGTGTATTGTGTAAGACAGGAGCTTCTGGAACACTGATAAGTCACCTGGAAACCAACCAGGTTTAAGTAACTTACTTTAAAGTAACTTTACTTTAAGTAAAAATTATTCCAAGTTACAGAAGTTTTAAATGATCTAAGTTTGAAGTACTTAAAGCCTTTTACCAACATTTTAATGTCATTTTGACACTTCAATTGGACAGTTTTCAGAGAAAAAGCTTTCAGAATAATGTTCTAACTTGCCCCAAGCAACACCAAGTTTCCTGCTGTCCATTTATTATCATGTAACATCCTAAATTCCCAAAAAAACATAATGAAGCCCATGCATTCGATATGTGACCTTTAAAATGTATTATTTAAAAATTACTAAGGAAGTTCTGTAAAGTATAAAGAAACCCCATTTAAAAACAGTAACACAGCAAAATCTAAAAAGTGGGGAGAAGCAGAGGAGACTAAAAATGTGGATTAGAATGAATTCAAGACTAAACATAGAATTCCTAATGCTACTCTTAGACTAACCTCAAACACAAATCCAGAAAAAGGCAAAGAAGAAAACAAAAAGGGAAACAAAAACATAACTGCATTCAACACACCTAAGAAGAGAAAGAGAAGACTAAAGACACTGTAACAACAATCAGAAGACAACTAACAAAACGTCAATAAATAGTTGCATATTAATAATCACACTTAAAAGTTAATGGACTGAAGTCACCAATCAAATGACATAGAGTGGCTGAATCGATTAAAAAACATAACCCAAACTTCTGCGGCTTTCAGGAAACTTCAAAAGGCTCAAAGTCAATGGCTGGAAGACGATTTTACAGTCAAATGTCAACAACAACAACAAGCAGGAACAGCCATACTTATATCAGATAAAACAGACTTTCAACTAAAAAGCATAACAAAAGACAGAGATGGACGTTACATAATGATTAAGGGATCAACCCAGCAAGAAGACATAATGTTTATTAATATATATGCACCAAATGAAGGCATGTCAAAACATATTGAGAAACTCTTATTGGAACTAATGAGAGACACAAACAGCAACATCAAAATAGTAGGAGACTTCAACACCCCACTTACAACAATGGACAGATCTACCAAGCAGAAAATTAAAGGAAAACAGCAGTTTTAAATGACCATTTGGAATGGCTTGATCCAACAGACATATACTGAACATTTCATCCAACAATTACAGAATTCATATTCTTCTCAAGCATGCATGGAACATTCTTGAGGACAGATTATATATTGGGACACAAAACATGTCTCAACAAATTTTTAAAGATTGAAATCATACCAAACATCTTCCTTGATCACAATGGCTTAAAACTAAAGACCAACCACAAAAAGAAATCTGGAAGACCCCAAATCAATTGGAGACTAAACAATATGCTTCTGGATGACTCTTGGGTAAAAGAAAATATCAAAGAGGAACATAAAAAATACTTTAGAGACAAATTAGAATGAAAAAATATGCTAGTAGAATCTAGGATACAGCAAAAACTGCACTAAGAGGGAAGTTCATCATCATCCAGGACTACCTCAAGAAAAATCACAAATAAACAATCTAATTCTACAGTTAAGGCAACTAGAAAAACCAAACCCATAAAAGAAAGAAAATAATAAAAATTTAAGCAGAAATAAAATAAAAAACTAAAAAGACAATCCAGAAAATCAATGAAACCAAAATCTGGTTCTTCAGGGGAGAAAAAAAAAAACAAAATTGACAAACCATTTACTAGACTCACAAAGAAAAAAAGAGAAAACTAACATAACTAGAATCAGAAATGAAAGGGGAGATATTACAGCAGACACCACAGAAATACAAAATATCCTGAGACTACTATGAACAACTCTATGTTAATAAACTGGACATGGGCAGGTTTTTAGAATAATACAGTCTACCAAGACTGAACCTGGAAGAACTGGAAAATTTGAAGAGAACTATCACAAATAAAAAAATTGAATAGGTAATCTAAAGTCTTTCTGAAAATAAAAGCTGAGGACCAGATGGCTTTACTAGTGAGTTTTATCAAAACTTCAGAGAAAAATTAATACTTGTTCTTCTCAAGTTCTTCTAAAATATTGAAGAACAGGTAACACTTCCAAACAGTTTCTATGAGGCTAACATCATACTGATACCAAAATCAGAGAGAGACATCACCAAGGAAGAAAATTACACACCAAAAATTCTAATGAAACATATGCAAAAAGTATCAATAAAATATTTGCAAACTGAGTCAAACAATGCATCAAAAGGATCATCCATTATGACCAACTGGGATTTATCCCAGGGATGTAAAGATGATCAACATATGTAAATCTATTTATGTCATACACCATGTCAACAAGAGAAAGAGAAAAACCATGATAATATCAACAGACACAGAGAAAGCTTTCAACAAAATTCAATACCCATTTGTGATAGAAAAAGCTCACATAAAATGAGAATATAAGGTACATACCTCAACATAATAAAGGCCATATAGAACAAACCTACAGCCAACATCATAATCAACAGTGAAAAATTGAAAGCATTTCCTAAGATCAGCAACAAGATGAGGCTATCCACTCTCACGACTTCTACTTAACACACTACTGAATGTCTTAGCCAGAGCAATTAGGCAAAAAAGAAAAAGAAATATAAGGAATTCAAATTGGAAAGGAGGAAGTAAAACTATCACTATTTGCAGATGACATGATTATATATATTGAAACTGCCCCCAAATTACCAAAAAACTAATATAACTTATCAACAAATACAATGAAGTGGCAGGTTACAAAATTAATGTGAAAAATCCATTGCATATTCATATGCAAACAATACACTAAAAGAAAACAAAATCAAGAAAACCACATTTAAAATAGAAGCAAAAAAGAATCAAATATCTTGGAACATACTTAACAAAGGAGATAAAAGACCTGTACAATGAAAACTTTAAGTCCTTCTTAAAAGAAATAGAGTCTATAAAGAGATGGAAAGATATCCTCTGCTCATGATTGGGAAGATTCAACATTACTTAAATGGTCATCTTACCTAAATCAATATATAGATTATATGCAATCCTCATGAAAATCCCATGGACTTATTTCAAGGAAATATAACAAGAATCTTAAATTTGTATAGAAAAACAGGAGACCCTCATTAGTTTAAGCACTTATGAGGGAAAAAACAATATGGAGGGATTACACTCCCAGACGCTGTTATACTACAAACCCCTATGGAAAAAGAGTATGAAGATTCCTCAGAAGTATCTGGATGTTTACCCAAAAGATACAAAAACACTAATTTTCAGAGATTTATGCACCCCCATGTTTATGATAGCTCTATTTACAATAGCTAAGAATTGGAAACTACCCATGTGTACAATGTCAGATGAATGGATAAAGATGTTGTACATATATACATGGAACACTACACAGTCCTTAGAAGAAATGAAATCCTATTATTTGAACCAACATGGGTGGAACTAGAGGGGATTATGCTAAGTGAAGTAAGTCGAAATAAGAAATATAGCTACCAGATCACCTCACTCATAGGTGGAATGTGAATAGGTAAAACAAAGGAACAGATGAAACTCAACCAACCCTTGGACACTTGCCATAGAACTAAAGTTACCAGTAGGGAATGAGAGTGGGCAGAGGGAGGGCAAGAGGTTGTGGAGCCCCTTGGCCAATGAAGAACTCTTTGTAACTTAGTGGAAGGCTGGGTTTGCTGACATATTATCTGAGGAAAGTGGAACCTGCACATATCGGATACCTACATGAGTTTACTTTTATTCGTAACATGAAGTTACCTCAATAAAATACCATTTAAAATGTCTTTGTGTGTTTTGAAATTCAATAAGTATATGAATGACTGAAGAGATGCTAAGAAAAGCAGAACAATCCTGCCATGTCCTACCATAATTAAATTTGTGCCAGTCATTAGAAAACCAGGAATTCCAAGTCATTCCACACACAAAAAAATGGATCCTTAACATAAATAATTTTGAATACCCAATAATTTAATACTTGTTTGTGTTTTCCTTTTTACATTTCTAGTGAATCTGATATATAAAGGCCTGCTTCCTTCAGCCACTCCACCCCCATTTAAATGGTACTTGGTGGCATGTCTATTATGCTGCAGTTACTCTGCCACCCACTTGCCGCTCAGTCTCTTAAGCCAATCCCTTTTGATTACTCCCTTCATACATGTCTCCTATTAGTTGTGTTTCTCTGTTGTCCCTCAACTGATACGGAGGCCAAAGACTTATGCTTAAAATTTTTGAGGCACGGAGCTACACTGAAAATTTCCTACCCAGTCTGTGCAAAATCCTTAACTCCTATGTTTTATAAACCATTCCAGAATACTAGAAAAACTAGAAGGCTGTAATATTGTAGTCTATTCCCTGGTTCCAAAACAAACAAAAAGATAAATATAGGTCAATTTCATTTAGTAAAGAGACATACTAGCCCTAAACAGATTGTTGACAAATGAAATCCAGGAGTGGAATTCAGTAAGAATATGCTATCTTTATGGAACAATGAAGGCTTGTTTTAAAAAACATGCTCTCAATGTAAGGAACTAATGGGAAAAATTTTATTTTAGTTGATGCTGAAAAATCATTAACACAGATTTCATTCCTGATATCTTAGATATAAGTGCAACTAAATTTTGCTACTTGGAAATTTACATGTGTGTATGTGTGACTCACATTATTTTTCTGTAAGATTGCTGTTTTAGGCTCTAATAGATACTCTGATCCTAGAGGATGGAAGGAACATTCCTAAATTACTTAGAAAAATATGAGGGACTTAAGTGACCAATAAGTACATGGCTTTCATTCACCTCGATGGCAAGGAATGACAAACTCCAGGTTCCTGGAACCCAGTGGGGATGTAAAAGAAATATACAAACCAGGATGACAGCTCTAAGAAGGGCAGTCGGGCCTCGGAAAGAGATGGCAGTGGGTCCAGGTGCAGGGAGGACAGAGTAGCCTGAGCCACCACCATTGGACAGCTGATTGTTAACCCCTGGGACCTGGCTGAGCCTGCGAGGAGGTCAAAGGGCAGTGGGTGCTGCCTTCCCTGGCACCAGGTGCTGGCTGTCTGGGGGATACGGGCAGCTCCTGCCAGGCCTCCTCCAGCTTACAGGTGGCTGAGTAAGGACCCATGGTTTACTCCAAGGTACCCCACTCAGGTGCCCCTTGGCAACAGGGTTGATTGTCTGACTCGAGGGAGTGCAGGCAGCAGATGGCTTCTGGTCATTAGTAACTTTAGGGTCAGCCTGAGAGCTGTCTCCTCTGAGGTCACACACTTCCTGGGGTAGCCCTTCTCAGTGACTGGGCTCTAGCAATCAGAAACAAGAAGACTCTAAAGGGCAGCCTTCTCTCCAGCCCCACCGTTGGCTGAGGTTGAGGGCCTGCAGTGGTCTACTTCTCCCTCTGAGCAATCTTGTATTCTCCTTTCACAAGTGTCGAGGTCCAATTAGCATGCATCTTCCATCCAAAAGTCTCTATATCTGCTGCTGTAGAGCCCAGCCTGGGGCAAGCTCCTGGTGAAGAGTCCCAGTGTCCCATGAGCTTGAGGATGGAGGAGGGAGATATGTCCTCAGGGGTTCCAGTGTTTTAATTCATTCCCATCTCTAGCCCATCTTGTCTTCCCCACTGTGGCCCTGCTGAGCAAGAGGGCTGTCACACTTGGTCACTCCCCTCTGTGGACAGTCCAGTTCCTTTAAAACCCCTTCCTTGGCAGCACTTACAGTGGTTCTGCTGCCCTTATCAAGTAGCTGAGTGTCATCAGGAAAAGAAAAAGAACACTTCATGAAGGACAAGAGATAGCAAGATTTTTGAAAGCTTGTGCTCAATTTTCATTTTCCTGAAAACATGTAATTCCATGCTTATACAGAACCCTATGGATTTCAACAGTTCCTTGAGTTGAACCTGTATTCTTATCTCTTAAATATGAAGCTATCTGTTCCATTTTTAAGTGAGATTTGATTCTGTAAGAGTGAAACCAGGGTTCAGCAAAAGGAAAGAACTCTGCAGTGTCAGGGGCTCTGGGATTCCTGTTGGCACCAGAAGGGTTTTTGGGTACAGAGGGCAGGAGCCTCCACCAGGAAGTATGGAAAACCCATGAACACTGAAGACATGGCTTCTACCCTCAGGGTCTAAAAGTTACCCTCCCCCAAGAGCCCCAAAGGGATTGTTCTGGAAATCATGGGTCCCAGGGGCCTGTTCTGCTTAGACGTATGGAAGAAAAATTCTTGCACTTCACACCCTCCAACCTGACTAGGTGCTCAGCTCCCCAGTGTGGTGGCTGCTGCTTCATTTCTGAAATCTGAATCTCAACTTGTCTTACAGTCAACCCTGAACAGAACAATGAAGGAAGATAATTCTGGGGAAGGTGGTCCCAGCTAAGTAGATACAGAGCATCCACCTCAGACTACACCTCACACTCCTGGGGGCTCTGGACACTTGGTGACCCTTTCAGGGACCCCTTTCACTGGCAGGTAATGATGAGAGAAACCACCTTAACAAAGTCTATTATATACTGTGCTGAATTAACTAAGTTAATATTCTATTTCCATGTGTTAACAGTAGCTTCACAGTTATAGAGCTATCACCCCAAGACTGAAACAATAATCTGAAAACAAGTCAAAATGACATATTTCTTAAATTGGTGCAGCCATTATAGAAGGCAGTACGGAGATATTTCAAAAAATTAAAAATACGAATTCTATAAATCTGGTTATATCCCTTCTGGTTTGTTACCTGAAGAAAACATAAACACTAATTCCAAGAGATATATGCACCCCATGTCACTGAAGTTGAGTTGTAAGCAATCGAAGTACTCACTGGTAGATGATTAGATAAAGGAGATGTGGAATAACATACACAATGCAAAACTACTCAGCTTTTTTTTTGTTTAAAGATAAATCTTGCATTTGCAACAACATGGATGGACCTAGAGGGTATTATGCCTAGTGAAATAAGCAGATGGAGAAAAACAAACACTGTATGATATTGTTCATTTGTGGTATATATAAAATGAAAAATCAATGAACTAAGTAAAATAAACAGACTTTCAGACTACAAGAACAAATGAGTGGTTACCTTAAGAGAAGGGGGAAAGGGGTCAAGTCAATCAGGTAAAAAGGGTCAACTATATGGTGAAGGATAGAACTTAATATAGTATACAGAGGTGATGATTTTAAATGATGCACACTTATATAAAGTAATGATACAGTGTTACTTCAAAAATGTTTACTAAAAATTTTTAGAAGACAAGAAAAATTACATTTCTGAAAATGGTTTATTCCAAGTTTATTTGTCTTCCAAAGAATAAACCAAAGTTCAACATAAGAAAAATTTTTTTAAATAAGTTCAATGTTTATATATTGATGTAGAACCACCTTCAAGATATATAAAGCGAAAGCACAAAACATAGAACAGTTTGTAATTTGTTACTATTTAAGAGAAGGGAAAGAGTATATACATGTTATATATATGTACATATATTAGATATACTCTCTATATACATATAAACATATTTTCTACAGGTACATATATAGTCCTATACTATTATCTCTGGAAAGACAAGGTGACACTGGTATTACTGGTGGCCTCTGAAGAGGGGAAGTGGGTGGCTATGGGTCAGAGACTAGAGAGAGACCTTTAACTACATGATAGTTTATATTTTTGCTTTGAATCATGTGCAATTATTATCTGCCGAAAAATAAAAATTAAAAGGAAAATTCTTTAAATGCAGTAATACATCATTAAAAAACAAACCCTCCAGGGCATATTGGGAAATGCCCATGTGTACTGGTGGCTTACACAGTCAGATAATTTAAAAAATCTTATGATTTCCTCCCAGCTTCAATTTCCAAACCTCAAACACACATTTCACAAAGAAGTGAATTAACAGCAGCCAGTGCAGACTGGTTTCTTTAAATGAATCCCTGGAGGCCCTTGGTCAGGTCTAACAGTCATTGAGGCTGAGCTTGGCAGCAAAGAGCGAGGTGATAAGGTCATCCCCGATTTTCAGAGCCAGGTCGTTTGCTGTCTGACCTCTCATGTTCTTCTTTTGGACGTTTGCGTTGCATCTGGGAAGGAAATGTGCAAACTGAAAGATGGGGGCACTTGACCCTGAGGACCTAGCTCTTCCCTGTCATGGGGTTGGTCTGGGAGCCTCCACCTTTCCTAGGAGTCCACTGCGATCTCAGCTCTCAAGGGTGACTCTACCCTGAGATCCTTTGAGGGGCTCTGTGATTTCATATGTTTGATGACCAGTCCTGTCACTGGTTCCTATTGCACCAAAGTCCCACAGCCACGTGTAGTTCTTGGAACCAATGTTTTCACTGTGCTTTCCTGCCCTTAAAGCCATGGAGAATGGTGGTCCCATTCATGGGGTTAATTAATGTTCAGGAACCAGAGTCCTCTAAAATAGGCTGACCATATTTCCTTGAAACAAAAACAGGACATTGGAATGTCAAAAATAGGATGAGGTTATGTGCTGGTAACTAAGAGGAGGGGAGGAGATGGAGCAATCCAGGCAGGAGGAGAGAAGCCAGGCCAGTAACTAGTAAGCACTAGGTGATGTTGACTGGCAGTCACACAGTAACAACGTGTGATCCTGTGGACTTCATACAAATGGCCAAGTCTGGTGCAAGGAATTTTGGCACCTTAGGCGAAAATCAAATTTGGTGCCCCTATAAGCACTGTTCTAAATGTTACATCTAAAACACATATCACTTTAACCATCCTAGAGTCAGAAATGCCCAATAATTGGCCCAGTGCCAGAGATAACTCCCATGGCCTCTACCTACAGCTTGACCACACTGTGGTATTTTGTTCCCTTTGAAGAAACAAGTGTGCACATGGGGTGGGGTGGCAGGGATATCCTCTTTCCAAGCAGTTCCTGTTTCCTGATGGGGCAGGAACAGCAGTAGCAGCCAAGGTCTGCTGCAATCAGAGCCAGCAAGGGTTGAATTTAATGTTGGGCAAAAGGAGAAGCTGCTTTTGGGCTCAACAGACTGGGTCTGAGGCAACTCAACTGCCCCTTGTGCCCCGTGTTAAAGATAAACCTGTTTTTAAAATGGGACAAAATTGACATTTATATTAAAGTGACAAGGTGGTCAGGAAATACGAAAAAACACAGGAGTACTTTCCTGTTTAAAACAATACTTATGGTCAGCCTACTCTGAAATCATCACAGGTCAGCAAGGGCACTGTGCTCCTCAGACATCTCCCCTGAAGTAAGGGAACATACCTCAGTAGAGCAGTGATACACTCTCTTCCTGCCAGGCCGAGCAGAGTTGCTTCATGAAGAGCTGTATTTCGAAGCCTGATTGGCGGAGAAAATCATCTTAACTACATCATTCGCATCATCAAGATATTTGAGCTGGAGCACAAGTCCAAAGGGGTCTTGGTTTCACCCACTCGCCTATTTAACCAACTTGGGGAAGTCTCCTATCTCCTCTGTTTGCCTTTCCTCTTAGGGGATTACTGTGGTGGTGGATAAGCTTTGATATTAGACAGTGAAAAGTCTAGAAACACATTCATTTTCTAAAGTGAGAAACCCACAAGGATCTGGTTAGTGGTTAATATATGCTAATATATATTATTTTAGTAAATTTCCCTTCAGAGTTTATGGAACATACTGGACGTAGTCTCAATCTGACTTGGACCTCAGCTCTGCCTGTAAGATAGCCTTTCACGGCCAAGGTTCTCATCCTTGTGTAGAGAAAATGACATTGGCTTCAATGAGTTTGAACTGTGTGATATGAAAATAAACACCAATTTTAAAACTCAGAGGGTAAACCTGAGAAGTCAGACAGAGCATAGTTTGCTGCAAAGCACTCTCTCCACCTTGTCTGGTTAAATTTGACTCAGTGAGGGAGGATGGTTGCAATGGAGTATAAAGTGTTGTCCATATTCTAGAACTCAGAAGGCTCCTAATCAGAGGTGGCAGGAGGGATGGAAGGTAGGAGTTAATAACCAGAGGTAGAAATGAGATGAACAACACCCCGTCTGTGGCTCAGGTGAATAAAGTATAAGCTACCAAAGCTGTGGACCTGGGTTTGAGACCCACAGCGGGAGTGGGAGTAGGGATGAAATCAGCAATTGAAATCTGTATTCTCTGTCTCTGCTTCTACCCTTGATACTGCCACCCCACCCCCCAGACTTTCATATGTACTTGCTGACATAAACTTCTCCCAGCCGAGATAAGTGGAGTCTCTGGGAAATGTGATGAGGACAGTACTTGTCAAACCTAGAGGGAAACTTTGCATTTATCCCAGCCCAAGGGTAGTTCCAGCACAAAGCTCCAGAGCTGACAAGCTTGCTTGCGCACACAAAGTTCCCACTCGTCTTGCCCATCCCCTCTCCTTAGACCTGGACAGGAAATAATGGATTATAGACTTCTGAGAAAAATCAGCTGCATCAAAGAGGTAGATCAAGATACACAAAACATTTTAAAACAAGGAGAAAATATAGTTAGTGCCCTCAGATGACTGAACACACTATTAGACAAAACCATGAGGCTGTGAATAAGAATCAGAGCAAAACATGGCTCTTATAAAGTAAAAATGTGATTGCTGAAAACTAATTCAGTAAGGGTTAGGTGAAATCTCTTAAAACAGAAAAGGAGAGATAAAAGGAAAAACAAAACAAAACATCAAAAGATCCAGCATCTAACAGGAATTCTACAAAAACTGAAGAAAAAAAATGAAAGTGAGGAAATACTCAAGAAACAATTGCAGAACTGTTCCTTAACCAGAAGAAACACAGGACTTTTCAGATTGAGCGGCCAACTAGGTGAATAAAAACAGTCCATCAGAAAAATATTTTTGTGGGCATGCCCTGGTGGAACAGCAGTTAAGTTAGTTGCCTCAGAAGGCGCTCAGTCCATGTACATCCCAAGGACCTGGGTTCATGTCCCAGGTATGGGAACAACCAATGTGAACAACTAAATGAAAATAAAGTAAAATGCTTCTTCCTTGTCTCTCATTCTGCCTACCCACCCTCAATCCTTTAAAAGAATAACTTTGGGAAATTTAAGACCATCAAGGACAAATGCTTTTTTAGAAAGACGAAACAAACATAAAGATCAAAAGTGACAAGAATTTGCTATAGAATTTTCATGGGCTACACTGGATGCTAGAATTCAAGATGAGAAAAAATATTTTGAATATAGACTATACATCAAAATATTAATCAAGAATGAAGACAACTTCAGAGTTTTTTCTACACACCCTTTTTGTAGTACTTACCTGAGGTCACAATCTAGCCAGAGAAGAGACAAAACCAAGAAAGAGGAAAATGTGAACAGTAACTACAGGTGGATTCTGACAAGAAGAAATTCCACAATGACCAGCAGGGCTGGAGATCTGGAAGGCAAAACTCAAGTAGAAAGAATACTCTGAGAAGAACATCTCTATGAAAAATGGCATAGAAAAAGTAAGTTATGGCACACACTGGTGGAACACTGGTTAGTTAGATCAATAGCCTCTGAAGGATGCAGGCCACACCCCTGGGTTTGAGGCCTGGTCCTGGGGGAACAACCATTGCAAACAACTAAATGAGAAATAAAGTTCTTTTTCCTCTCTCTTCTTAAAAAAAAAAGAAAAAGTTATCAGATAGGATTATGCATGTGGTGAAGGCACAAGTTATTTATAGTTTCTGAAAGAAAATGAAATGTGACATGATTTTGAATGATTTATGATGTATAAGGAAAATCCATTTGACATTTCTGGTAAGAAAATTCTACTTTATCTTGAACCCACAAACAAGAAAATCTAATCACAGTATAACACTTGGGTCTCCAATGAACAATGACTATATAGCAAAATATTTTAATATTTATCTCTGTGCTTTTCAACTATTTGATTCAACTGATGGGCAAAGAACAGAAGCTTTCATCATGTTAACACAAGTAAATATAACTGTAATCAGCCTTGTAAAAACTGAGCTCATGAGATGGAAGGGAAAGAGATGGAGATGAAGAGGAAGAGAGCACTAATATACACTATGTGCACTTCTCTACAAGGTGGTCAAGAGAAATGATGGTTAAAAAAAGGGAAGGAGAAATTATGGTCAAAATACAGAGGTTTGAAATTTACGTTTATATCAGTAATTTAAAAGGATCCAAAACAAGTAACAGAATGACCAAAACGTGAAAGGATAGAAATGAAAAGCAAGTCAACCACCATCTATCATGACAAGAATCAACAGAAAATGTCTAAGCATGCTAAACTGGGAATGATTATTTAGTGGCAGAGATGTAGATAGACTTCAGGAGAAAGTTTAAAACACTTAACATCAGGAGACAAGGATGGGATGAAGAGGTGAGGACAGACAATTACTAAGCCCTTTCATTGGATTTGTTTTTTTAATCATGTGCATGATTTCTTGATAAAATTAAGACAAAATGGGTGTATATGAGTTGTTTCCAATAAGTGTACACAATTTTTAAAAAATTTTCCTGCTGAACTATCATAAACAAGGCAATCTCACTTTGATTGAACTAAAAATAAATGACAAAGTGAGTGAACAAATTTCCCCAGTATGCACTTCACCTAAAGCCAAGTTTGTTCTGGACTAATTCTGTGAGACTTTGGTCTGGGCTATACGCACTCTCTTCTCCTACCTGGCTTTATCTTCTTTGCGGTACTTATCATTTTCTGAAAGTACTTATTCCTTTGATTGCTTACTGTCTTTCTCCTCCATTAAACCATAAGCTCCATGAGGGAAAGGACTTTGTCTCCCTACCGCTGTGTCTCCACTCCCTATCAAGGTGACTGGCACAAAGTAGGTGCTCAATAACCACATCCATGGAAAGAACTGACAAAGGGAATGTATGTCACCTCTAAGATTCACACCCATATGAGTTGCAAGAATTTCAGGTAAATATGACTATGAGCCTCTCCATCCAACTGCGGAAGACACTCCATTGCTTGATTTGGGATCCTGAACCTGAACTGTCCAGTTAATGAGATGGATTTCCTTTCCTCCAAATAAATGATAAACTTTGTACTTTCCCTGATTTTCACTATATCAAGCTACTCTAATGGTTTTAGATCTTCTCTAATTTTAAATTGTATCATTCACCTAATTTCAGCTACTTAAATAAATTAATTGACTAATGTTCCTGGTGTCAAGTAAATCTGAATGGTGTGATCCACTTATTTCTCCAAAGGCAATAGGTAAAAGTGTCAAAGTCAAGTGTCTTAGGACAAAATTTCCAAAGATCTGCCCATTGGTGTGATTAGTCCTACACAGATGGTTCCTCCAAGCAACCAAGATTTGGGGATCAGCCTTCATACTGCTGCTGTTGATGATATTATTACCATTAGTTTTATCGGATCAACATAATTGACCTGTCAGGTGCAAGGGTAAAAATCCCATGTCTAATGGTACTATGGGGCTTCTTCCTTACCAACGGTCAGAGTGAGTTGTACCTTTTTTTGTTTTTAAGTGGAAGAAATTAAGGGAGAGGAGGAAGAAGCATTTAAGGAAGGAAGGAAGAAACATCTTTATTTACTTGTTAATTATTTATTTATTTATTTACTTATTTTTGTGTTTTCACTCTGACCCCCGTCTCAAACCTGGGTCCTTGAGCTGTACACACCAGAGTCTCAGCCACTTGAGCCATAAGGACACAGCCTGGGCTATGTTTGAAAAGCCATTATTAGGTTTGCCGGATGTGATCCATGGATATTACAAGGACCTGGGTTTGCAACCCAGGGCCAGGGGAAGCAGCTAAGATGAACAACTAAATAAAATAAATGAAATGCGTTTTCCTCTTCTCTATTCCTGCCTGCCAGTCTCTACTCGCCTTCATTCCTGCTTGCACCTTTCCTGTGGAAAAGAAAAGCTCAATGTATGTTACAAACTGTCTCTGAATCCTTGTTACTCAAACTTTGGCACCTGGGCCACTGTAATACCCTGAGAGTATGTTAGAAATGCAGAATCTCAGCACCACCCCACCCCACCCCCCAACTCCCTGACCCCAGATCTAGGAATGTGCATTTTAACAAGATCCTTCAGTAATTTATACACACAGTAAAGTATGAGAAGCGATTATCAAGTTCTTCTTCAAGTTTGGTGCATTCAGATAACATTTATTCCCTTTCTTTAATAAGAAAACTAAGGCTTTGGAAGACATGGTAACATCTATTAACTGTAATAGAATTTAAAACTCAAATCCAGTCCTAACACTTTTCACCCAGAGCTTCTGCTATTTGAGGCGGGGCCCCCACAAGGCTATTCTCCCAAACCCAACCATGTCCATCCCCATATCCAAAGAAAATCATGAAGTGCTCCATACTTCCATTCGAAGCCCTACAATCCACCTCTTCCTAATCACAGCACATTGCTACCATTTATTACTGCCCAGTTATTGGGCTCTTCACAGGCACTACAAACAAAAGATCTCATTTTACCCTCCAATCAATTCTGATATAAGTACTATCATCTCTGTTCATTTTATCTAAATTTTCTCTTTCCTGTGTCCAAGCTATCCTTTGCTATCACGGAAGTCTATTTTCCCTTCCCTTGCTGCAAAATTCCCAGTGGTCACCTTCAAAGTTTGCATTTCTCATGAGGTCTTTCAGATCACCTCTGCCTGGCTCTCAGTCACTCAGATTATCTGTTCATCTATTTAGCATACGTGTCAGTGCCAGTCTCAGGAATGCCTGGCTACACACGACACAGTGCTTGTCCCTCCCTCTGGGAGCTCAGAGGTCCTGGTTGTAAATGCAGGAGAGAAGGGTACATGCCTGCTATGGGGGCATTGAAAACACTGTCTGACACTCCATGGGTTAAGAATTTCCTGGTATCTCAACAGTAAATTTGTGAGATAATAAAATGAATAATCATTTATAAAACTATTAAAAACTAGGCAATCCAAAGAGTTCACTTTTAAAGTTTTGTTTTTACTCAGATTTAGAAAATAGAAGCAGTTAAGTCTCTTATTAAGGCCTAAATGGATTAAAATCCTTCAGACCCAATGCTAGGTGCAAACACAAGCTTACTCTGAACCCCTGTGGCTCAGGCGGCTCGGGCAACTAAGGTACAGGCTAGGTAAGGCCTTCAGATGCAGGTTCGAGATCTGGGGCTGGAGGTGAAAAACATCATTCTCAAACAATTCATATTGGCAGGTACTTCTGGACACTGACTGCGCGGGAGAGCCAGCAGAGCTGGCTGTGACCTGACCAGAATTCCCCTTTCTTGGGTTTCACTTACGGTCCCCCCGGCTGGTCGATGTCTGCGCCTCTCTGCACCAAAACTGGAATCACTTCGTGGTGTCTGTGCACAACAGCCATGGTTAAGACTGGCCAGCCTTCATTATCTCTGCAGTTGGGGTCTGCTCCCTGCAGTACAGGGAAAAGGAGGAACTGGCCACAAAACCCTGCACTCGACAGCCTCCAACTGCCATCCTCGTAAGTTTAACTTATGATGGAATTAAATTGCTTCACTCAAGAGAGAAAAGTATCAGGAAATCCAAGTTCCAACCTACCAGGGGCAGAGCTGCCAGGTCACTCAGCCCATCAACCTTCCTTTCCCCACATCAGGAGGGGAAGGGACCCAGGTAAACTGACTTCTTTAGGAAACATGAACGTCACATGGGGCATTAGACCAGGGATTCTGTCCACCTTTGTGCATGTAATTTGGGCTGATGTGTAGTTTTCTATTTTCTTGGCTATAAAGTCCAGCAAAAAGTCATAGTTAATGTAAAGTTTTAGACTAGATTCATAAAAACTATGTTTATTCAATGGCACTGAGATCCTCATGGTACTGAACAAAACTTGTATCAGAGAGAGAGGTAGGATGCTAGGCTAAAAATCCCAGGGAGACTTACTCTCTTGGTTGCACTTACTTCTGCAAGCAGCTGTTCAATTTCAGAGACCCTTCCTTCCCCTGTCGGCCCAACTTCCTTCAGCAGGAGTCTGCTTTCAGGCTGCAAAACAAAGTGTGGTCGTTTACACCACCACAAAACTTGCCCAGGCTCAACCCTCAAGGTCAGTGCCTCTTCTCCAAGGTTGAAGACAGGTGAGCGTGAGTGCAGCAGAAAGACACACATCTAATGTTAATTTTGCTGGTCCCTGAAACTTTGCCTTGGGGAGGGGTACCACATAGATATTATGCTATATTATATAATTATATTATATAGTATATAATTCTGCTATATAATCAGGAAGAAATGAGAAAATCTAACAAAAATCTAGAAACCCTACACTTGTTTTATTATGAATATTTCTAGAAAGACAGCCAGGTGAATCTTAAAATTTACTTTATACTCGTTTTAAAGTGTTCAAAGTCAGCCTAAGTGTAACAGCTCAGAAAACGTGTTCACCTAAACCAATAAAGTCAACTTCTTTTTTTGAAAAGAAAAAAAAAAACAACTTTCTCTATCACCAGAAATTTATTATCTTTTATGTTTTCCAAATACAGTGAAATTCATCTTTACATATAATCTTTATATATTAAGGGTTCCGCATGCTGGTTGCTGGTAGAATGAAGGAAACGGTCTAGAAATCAGGAGACATTATTTTTGGTATGTTTCTGCCATTGGCTCCCAGGAGTGATTCCCAGAGGACCACAATTTCTGTTTTTAAAGTGGAAATAATACTTTGTCCCTGGTGCCCTGGAAATTCAATAGGATGAAGACAGAATGCCTAGAATATCAACTTCATGAGGTCTGAGAGCTTTATATCTTTTGTTTATGTCTTATTTTTAGCTATTACCACACCTGCATGTGTTGTTCAAAAATACTCACTGAGTAAACAGATGTTATAGTTTCTGCTGCCCTATCCTCTAAATGCAAAAACAAAACAAAAAAAAGAGGCACATAATAATAGGAGGAGAGGAATTCAGGTCACATACAAATAGATGAGTAAAGCCTCCAGTAGTTAGGGAACTCTATACTCCTCTTAAACTCATTAATAATATTTCAATGGGGAGAGTATGAGGAATCATAAGCAATTAAAAATCAAAACAATTCTAAGGTCTTTCCCACAAATTTATAGCTACTTATGACATGCAAAGCAAGTGACAAACAAATAAAAAAGAACAGAATCTCTGACTTCAGAGAAATAATGATGCAAACTGGGCGGCAGGCATGTGCACCCTAGGCTGCCCGCAGAGCTGGGCTTAATGGAGGTGGAGGGAGGAACTGACGCTGTTTTTCACTACCTGTGGCCAGAGACCCAGGTTTGGAGTTGCTGCTCAGTACCGTTCTCCCTACAGGAGTCAAAGAGGAACAACTAAAAGGCAAGATGCTGGACAGGATCAGAATACCCACTGTCTTTCCCCAAAGCTCCTGATGAAATTATTCATACATGTTTGCAAAACAAAACTCGAACAGCTGTGGAAACTCTGAAAGGGTTACCATCAATGATCAGAGATTGTGGGAACCCAAGTGATTAAAAGCAGAAAAAATCTGACTAACAGGGAAATGAAAGGAAAACCAGAGGATACAAGAGGTATGAGTGCTTTCTCAGCCTTGTGGAAGTGCAAAGCTCAACACCAAGGAGGGCAGATGGGTGCAGGCTGAAATAGATGTCTTATTAAAGGGCTTTATTGTGAACAGCAGAGTTGCAAGAAGGGTAGGGGGATTTTGCTCTACGTTAACCAGGAAAACTATTCCAGAGAGTTCATGATTTGCCTAAAAAAGGCTTCTACTGGGAGCACTTAGAGTGGGGTTGGAGACCTCTATGGCAGATACAGGGAAGGGTTTGGATGGCAGGAAAGACAGCTCCATATAGGGATTAGATATACTAGAGCATCTCACACAATCGTCTTCACCACCAGGAAAAAGCCTTCTTACACTTGGTCAATTAGGGGGCCCTAACGTTTTCTCCTGCTGCCTGGCTACACATCCTCCAGGGAGGTCTAGCCCATAGCATGCCCACCCACCAGCACAGAGACCCCAGGCCCACATAGCCACACTGGGTGCCCATGCTAATCAAACCAGTCTTTCAGTTTTCAACATAAACTGATAACCATAGATCTTCACACTTTTGAGACAAACCAGAAACAGGAAAGAAAAAGATGGGGGGATAGAACTGACCCCAAAGGAAGCTGACTGGCAAGAATTTAAATTATTCTAATTAATAATCCTGAGCTATTTTTGCTTCTATAAAATAAACATATGCTATATTAAAAAATAAAATTAAGTCTTCTATTAAAAAAAACTCAAAACATTAAAAACATAGGCTGAAGGAAGTAGCTACAAGGACAAAGGAGTATACATACTGTAAGTGGCTCCTCTGTCTCTTGAAAGCTTTTAGTCTTGAAATTCTTTGTGCTCTTAACCCTTTCAGCGGTATCAGTTGCACTCTGGCTGTAGTCACTCACTGGAATGATAAGAGTAGAGAACCAAAGTAATACCTGTCTACTGCTCCCCACATGTAAGAAGCTACTCTACTGCCATGCGCCTGGGGAGACTGGGATGATATTTATAGAAATATTGATTTGATCAAACCTGCAGGATGAACTCTAGAGTCACTGTCTTCAGTTCAGGACCAGCACATGACTGGGAAGGAGGTCAATAGAAATACTAGGCATACAGTTTTTAGACCCCAAAGTGAAACTTCCCTCTCTCCCCAATTTAGCTTCCCGACTCTTGCAGAAGACTTTAAAAGCCTCTCCCCTGACTTCAGGGAAGCCAGAGGAATAAAATGGCTGAAACATGAACGTAAGATATTCAAATTTGAAGCAATTCTCTGCCATCCTTGCAAGTCAGTGTGCACCTGGTCAAGTGTTTTAAAATCCCTGTAAAGGAACAACTCACCCAGGCTGGACCTGCTGCCAAACACTGCATTCCCACCCTCGGTGACAGTGCTCAGAAAGTGGTCACTGAAATTCACTGCCTTGTTGAGGTAAAGATTCTGGCCAAAGACAAGATCCAAACACAGGAAATGATGAGGTGTCTGTGTCTCAACAGAACGAATGATCCTGCTACCTGCTCTTCTTTCAGCCGGACAGCTCTTTAGACACAGACCCACCAAGTCTGACACCAAGATGTCCTTCCCGACACCTCCTTCACCTCTCTGTATTCTTCTGCACATTTTGCCTCTTAGACATCTTCTTAATCTGGCCCCACTTCCCTGTCACTAATGTCACAGCCTCCCCGCTGACACTGGGACTACTGCAACAGTCTTTCAGCAGTTTCCTACCAATGCACCTACCACGTGGCTGCCCCATACCCTTATATGATTTACAAGCAACTGTGTCTTCCTTTGCTTAAAAGCTTCCATGTGTTGGACTTGGAGTGGCTTGATGGGGAAGCTCAAGCTGCAGTTAGAATCTGGTCCTGTCACTTACTAGCTTAGTGAATTTGGAAGAAGCAAGTTGTTTAATTTTTCTGAGCCTCAGTTTCCTCACTTGTAAAGTGGAAATATTGTGACTTACCTCAAAGAGAGATTGTAAAAGTAAAATGAGTTAAAAAATAAAAAGTCTATAAAATGAGAGATGATATGGAAGCCAGACCTGGAATTCTGTATCCACCAAGAAGATTCCATTAGCCTGGCATCCTGCCTGACCTCACATAGCTGCCTGATCCTGCCGTAAGGAACCACTGCTACTGAACATGTAAGCTAAGGAAAAACATATTCTAAGCCTAAGGGTAACTACTTCACTTCTACTTGACAGTAGCATGTTGCAGATACTCTTGGTGCCTGCCCTGTTCTGCACACCTGTCCCAGCTGCTGGGTTGGCTTTTACCAACTCACAGCTGATCCTCTTCTCCCACCAACTTCCCTTGGAAGATGGGTGCTGGCCCACAGGTTATGTCCCTCACCCACTTGCCTCACTTGGGGACAACACTGTGGCTTGACTCACTCCAGAGCTCCTCATGGATCAGGCTAAAGCTAAACTTTACCTCAGTCCCTTCACCTGCCTTGTCCTGAGTCCCTCATTCACCTTCTCCAGAACTACCTCCCTGACCTGAGCTCTGCTCTAGACACACAACCAAAATCATAGCATTTAACACCTTGCTTGGCTTCAAAGCTTCATGCCATTAGCCCACCGAGATCTCACAACCTCCCTTGGAGTTAGGGCCTATGCATTTACCTTAACTTCAAAAATTTTTAGCACCTTGCTGGGCTAGTTTCTTCTCTTTGACTATAACCATTTTCTCAATCCATTAGTTATTCTTCTGTACATTCTGACTCTTGTCCAATGAAAGTAAAGTTGGCAGTAACCAATAAGCAATGCTTGTCACACACTCACAGGCTCTGTGACAATGCCCCAGTCACCATGGCAGGTAAGGAGGGTAGGACCACAACTGTGATTTATTTTTTTATAGGTAAACAGGTCAAAGTGCAGATCAGATTTTTGCCCGTGTTCCCCCAAATCAGTTGCATCACAGACTTGCCATCATACTGCAGTAAGTGTGAAAAAGCCTGAACTCTGGGATCAATAGAGTGGGTGATAATTCCTGTTCTTACTATATCTTTACATGCCTGAAAGCTGGCTTCTGTAAGGTTTAGCTCAGTTATTGATGTAAATTACAGAACTTCTGACCTGACCTTCAGTCAATTTCATATTTGTCATTTTTCCTATAGATCTATAGATCACAAAGAAGCATTTCTATAAATTACAAAATACAATTTACTGGATCAGTCAATTCTCAAATTAATAACTTTTGAAGGTTTTACTCACCTTATTTGAGATTTGAATATAGTTCAGCCTGATGCTAACTTCATAGCCATCTTGATGGACAGTGGCAGAAAGAAGCTTTTAAAAAAGCATGAGAGAGAATGTACAACTGTGGGACTCAGTGCCCTGAGCAACAGCCAAGAAACTCTGAAATATTAAATTGTAAATGTAATAAAATGTTTAATCAACATAAAAAGTAGGAAAAAAGAAAAAGAAGGAAAATTAGTTGAACAGACTAAAACAGCAAAATGACAGTTATACCTATAATTCCATTAATTATGAAAGACCTAAACAAAACAGATGCTTCTCAAAGTATGATGGGGTTACAATGCCTCAACCCATTATAAGTTGAAAATACCTCAGATGAAATGCATTTAATTCACCTAACCTACCAAAGACCACAGCTTAGCCTAGCTGACATTAAACGTGCTCAGAACACTTAAGTCAGACTTCAGTAGGGAAAAGTCATCTAACACACAATCTATTTTATAAACTGTTGAATATCCCATGCCATTTATTGAAAACTGTACTGACAGGGAAAACAGTGCCCTAATTCAAAATCTGAATTACACTTTCTAACTGAATACATACTGATTTCGCACCTTTGTAAATAGAAAACAGGTTGACATCATCAGTCAGGGACTATCTGTGGTCCAAACAAAGTGCAGAAGACCACTGACTGGATAAGAAAGCAAGACCCAGGTGCACCCTTGTGGCTCAGGTGGCTAAGGAGGCAAAGGTGAAGACCATATAAAGTCCAAGAACCTGGGTTCAAGACCAGTGATGGGGGTTAAAATAAAACAAACAAAACCCCAAATCTCTACTCTGTACAAGACAGGCTTTAAGTCTAATTAAAAGCATGGCTGGATGTCAGCACTTGGGAACAATGTGGGGGTGGGGTGGAGGGGAGGACTTGACAATCAAGGACCAAGTATCACAGGCTGTGTAAGAAGTAGAAGGAATACAGATGAGACCAGGTCTCACGATGCTGTAAGGTTGAGAGTAAATATTTTTGGTTTTGTGGCTCATATGGTTCCTGTCTTGAATATTTAATGTAGCCACTGACACACAAAAGCAGCTCCAGACAACTAAATGAATGAGTGTGTTATCCAATACAATTCTTTTTAAAACAGGGTGACAGGCTGGATTTTCCCCACAGGCAGTTTGCAGATCCCTGTATTAGGCCAAATAATTTATAAACCAGAAAAGTAAATCCTTAAAGAAAAATAGTCACTACTTGACAGGAAAACAGCTTCAATGTTGGCCATTTAGTGAAAGAGAACAGAATTGATTTTAGAAAATTTCTTCTAGTCTTCTGATGGGGAAAAAGGTCTCCTGGAGATGTTTCTTTACAATGATGGGGTAGTGTGGGAAAAAAGGCATGGAGCAGGATGTCTGATAGACCTGCTTCAAGTCCTAATCCCCCAAGGCCAGCAGTTACTTGGACAGGTCACCAACCCTCTCTAAGCCAGTTTTCCTGTGTATCAAATAAGGCTTGTTCTGATTACCTACTGCCATATAAAAACCACTCCAAAGTTGGAGGCATTAAACTATCATTTTATTATGATCATGGATTCAGACAGGGCACAGCAGGAGTAGCTTGCCTTCGTTCCACATGCCTCAGTCTTCCTTTTCTGGGAAGCATCAAATGGCTAGAGGTAGCTCGATGTTTGGAGGCCGAAATGACCTAGGGTCTTGTATTTTGTCTGCTTTGCCCCTGAGCTGGGATGATCCAAGGATTGGGATCACCTGGGGCTGCACGTAAGTGCACCTTCATTCAGCCTCCAAGGAGCTGGGGATCCTCACAGACAGTGGCTGGGCTCTGAGGAGAGTGCTGAAGTGGAATGTGCCACAAGGAAGCCATGTGGCTTTATGTGACCATAGCTCTGGAGCCTCACAGCATCACTTCTAACGTACTGTTAGTTCCAACAGTCATATGCCCACCCAGTTCAATGGGGGAGGGTTTGTGTGCGGGGGCTCCACATTTTGAAAGGAGGACTGTCAAAGAATCTTTGATTACTTAAAAAAAAATTGACACAAAAGGAACATTTTTTTAGGGTTTCCATTCATCCTGGTTTGACCAGGATTGACTGGATTAATCGGCATTGTCCTGATGTCCCTCCTGGTTTGAAATTCTGTCCTGGTTTCTATCACAGTTTGTTAAAAGTTAATTTGTCCTGTCTAAAATGGAAGATTTTTTTCTTGTATACATTAATATCAGAACTTTGATAGTACTGGTGACTGAATAAACTATTACCTGCCATAAAATGTGTTTAGCTTAATTTATTTCTAATTGTCACCACTCTACTTGACACTATTTTATAATTTTGTGCTGATAAGTAAAGCATAGTTGGTTTGTATATCTTGTTCTGTTCCCTGACTTTCTGTCCCTTAACTCTTATTAAAGTCCCCTCTAAGTTCCAATAAGGACAAATCATGCATCTTTCCAGCACACACTTATCACTTCAGCACTTGCTAAGAATGGCTTCCATGTAAGAAGAAAACATGGACATTTATAATAAAATCTCTCCCATACTCTCACCTTAGTGGGTTAGGAAGAGTAGTCTTACTCTGCCCAAATACCTTAACACAGTGGTTTTTCACACCTTGATGATCCTCAGGGGGCCAGGTTTTTGACGATGTGGGGTGGAAGGGGGTGAGAGGGCTCTGGTGGGGCAAACACCAACAAACTAGCTCCGAATTGCCACAGAGGGGGTGCAGATTTCTTCAAAAGGACTGCTACCTGCTCACACATACCCAGTGCTGCAGCTGGTCATACTCCAATTGATCCCCATTTCAACTTTAAAAGCTGTGGTAAGTCTAGCCTTGTAGGTTTGTTATAAGGACCAGAGATGATAATCACAATGCAGACATTGAGTATACTATTAAATGGCAATTCTTATGATAACTATTATTGTTAATATAGTGTAGGATTTAAGTGCACAATTTGGCCAGACCTCACAGTTCTGGTCTTCTGACTCTGATCATCAGCATTTCCACAGCACATGGCATCTACCAGAGCAGATCCTGATACAAGACTCAAGTGCAAGTGACTCAATGAAGTGGTGCTTGCAGGGGGACAGGGTGGAGTGTGGAAAACCGTTGGGCAAGGAAAGGAGCCAAGCAAAGTGCAAAGTCTGGCAAAGTTCGTGGAAGGAATAGATCCCTGGGGCACTTTGGAGGGGAAGCTCGCTCTACTTCACCTACCTTTCCCATCCTAGGTTCTGCAATCAGGGTACGGAACTCAGGGTTGTTCTGTGCGTAAGACCTGAGGTGAGCAGAGATGTGATCCAGCTGTTTTCTCCAGTATCCTAAAGAAAAAGAGAAACCATGCACAGGGTAGTTTCTCTGAGCTAGGAAAGGAAAGTGTTAATGTGGAACATGACTTCTACAACATCCTCCATGTGTTTTCCTTGCCAAACTCTGAAATGGCTTTTACTTACTGAACCTCATTTCAGCTTTTGTTCCCAGCTCCATTCTACACAAGATTAATCACAGATTCTCAAAATCCCCACATTTTCACGGTCACACATAGGGTCTTTGTCTTTTATTTTTAAATCAACCACACTGATATTCATGACTAATTACTTAAAATTAAATGATTTTTAATTATAATTAAGGGACTTTTTTAAATGACACTTCTGAGTTTTGACAAATATATATGTATATCCAATCAATATGTAGAACATTTCCATAACTCCAGAAAGTCCCCTAGTGTCCCTTTCAGTCTGCACAGGGTTGAAAACAGATCTGAATTTTTTGCCACTATTTAAAACCTTGGGAGATGCCACCTGTGTCTAGATTTCTGGTTTCTCATGTGCATGTGGGAGAAGGAGCAACTCGGGGCCGCCTTCCTGCACATCTCGTCCTCTGGGTCAGGAGAGAGCTGCACATTTTGGACAGAGCCTGGCTCCAAGAAGGCCATAGTCCTACAGTTCTCACCACTTGGCCCTGAGGATACTTGAGTCTATAAACCTGCCTCGGATCCTACTTCTTCCTTCTACAATGAAGACATGAAATCTGAGAGCCAGCAGATGACTTTTTCAGCATGGGTTAACAGAAAGGACATGATTCAGATAAGTCAATATTTAAATCCTGAGTTTATCATTTATTAGTTTAATGAATTCAAGTCAAATAATTAATCCTTGCTAAGTCTTACTTTCCTTACCTGTAAGACTAATTCCTCTCACTTCATGTGTTGTGATATTATATATGAAAACCTACATGTCTTAGTTTGGGGTCCTCTGAGAGAAAAGTCTGAGACAATAACTTAGGACAGCTAGTTTCTTTGAAAAGTAATCCCAGGATGAACAAGTGGTGGAGCCGTAGCATAAGACAAGGAAGAGGGAAGTCAATAAAGAATGTGTCAAAAGTTGGTTGATTTTGTGGGCAGTTGGGGCTCCATGCTCTGGGATGTAAAAGGAACCACATAGAACATATTCCACAGGCTGGTTCAATAGGGCACAGAAACTCAAAATTTCTCTCTGTGCTTTCCTGGTGTGTGTGGCCGCCCCAGGGATAGGAAATTTACCCACACTTTTGAGTTATACCTGCCTATAGACAGGTGGCCTTCTACAGCTATAGAAAGCAGAGAAAGTCTGTGGTAGCAAAGCAAAGAGACATGACATACTTGATGAAGAATGGACATGAGGTGTGCACCACAGCTGCCCTGAAATTGGGTTGGCTGAGGGGCTTAGTGTGCTGTGTCACAGGAGTTCACTGGGAGGAATAGAGATAACACTGAGCCTACCATGTTTGGCACAAAGTAGGCATTATCATCAGTAAACACTTATTGAGTGTCTATTACATACCATTCACTATCCTAGAATTGGGGAAAGAAGAGAGAACAAAGTTCTTACCCTGGAGTAGCTTACCTTTAGTGGACACAGAGAATATGAAAATAACTAATTATGGGTTCAGGAGTATGCTAAGCATGGCATTCTGACTGAAATTTATAATACAACAGATGGACAAGATCAAATCTAACTCTAAAATAACAACAAGAGATGATTCTGTGAAAGGCTGGGTGGGGTGAGAGAATCCTTTTGAATGGGTCATAACATGACCATGAGTTCTCCTTTAGGGGTAGGTCTGCTTCCTTCCAGTTCAGACAGAAAGAGAAGGCTCTCGGGGGCTGCTTTCTGCTGTAAGAAACTGGGGACCTGGTTCCATTATCTGTTGCTGCCAAACAAAACACTCTAGAACTTAGTGGTTTAAAACATCCATCACTTCCTTGCTCACACTTCTGTATGCCAAGAATGTGGTCAGTATTCAGCAGGGGTGGCTCATCTCTGCCCCCCATGGTATCAGCTGAGTCATCCTAACTGGGGCAAGGTGATTAAGATAATCTCATAGACATTGCTGAGTCCTCAGCTAAGATGGCATACACTTCTGGGCATTGACTGGTCTCTCTCATTCCCTAATTGCTAGCTGCACTCACTCAAATGTCTGACGTCTTTGTGATGCATGTTGGCTGGGTAGTCCCTGTTCTCCAGGTAACATCCACCCTCATTCATTAATCCATCCTGAACTTTGTTACATAGTGATGACCTTCTAGAGAGTAGGTAGAAGACTGAAGTCTTCTTAAGGTTTAAGTTAGGAACAATAATGGTTTCTCTCTACCACTATTAATGGATTAGAGTCAGTCACAGGTCAGTTCAGATTTCAAAGGAAGGGAAACAGCCTCTTTCTCTGAGGAGAGGAGTGGCGTGCGTACACATAGGAGGAATCATTCTGGCCATCTCTTCAGTCTATCTGTATTAGGAATGATATGACATCATGCCCAGAAGTGCTCGATTGGACTGTAGACTGGGTTCTCACTCCCATATGGGAAATCCAGAGGGCAAGAAAGGACCTGGGGATGATCATCTTCTACAATGGAAGCCTGAGCAGTTCCATGAATGTACTGCCAGTGAAACTATAAAACAAACAATTATTTAAAGTCTCTTGAAATGATTCTAAGAATATACATCAAATATAGAAATGTTCAATGAAGAAAATGCACTAAACTCAGAGCAGCAAGTCTGTGATCCATTCCCTCCCTCCCTTCCTTTCTCAGCTGAGAATGATGGAAACTCAAGAATATAAGACTTCCCATCCTCCAAGCTCCCAACTGGAGAATGGCAATAACTTCTTAGGAGGGACAGGAGTTCAGTATTTCTCATCCTGTCTCCAACTACCTGCTGTAGACACCAAGTTCTGGGCAACTGCAGTCAAGAGTAGGTCCCCTTTTCTGCCCAAATACTACTCATGAAATGGGGGCTCTAAGAGTACTAGTATTATCAGTGTACCACATGGATGTCTAGGTCACTCTCATCTTGTCTTATTTGTAAAGCAGATGTTTCATGATAGAAGAGGCAAGTCAAGAAAACCAGAGGTAACCTCTACACTCCCCTTCACTGAGCACAGTCTCTGCAGCCAGGGTTTTACTCTGAGAGAAACATGTTGCTGTTCCATCCCTGATCCAGAGTATTGACTCAGATACTCTGCACAGGAAAGGGAAGGTCATCAAACAGAACTCAGAACTCCAAATCATCTGAAACAGAGTAGGGCAAGTGTAAGCCTATGGCTGCTTTTAAAACAATGGATGGTGTGCTGAGACCGGTAGATTCACTAGAGAAATTAGTTAAACCATAGTTTGGCCAGTTGACAGCACAGAGGCAGAGGAATAAACAGGTAAGAACTCTCGTAAAGTATGAAAAATATCTCAGACATGACCTCAAAATATATTCCTGTAAAGGATATTAAATTTAATTGGATTAGGGTGCCCCATAACCGGAAGGCAGTTAGAGGAATCACCCAACACCACCCTCTCCCACCTTATTTCCCCAGAGCCACAGGAACCACACACTGGAAATCATGCCCTCAGGCTTAAAGGAAGAAAAGAGTCTTCCAAAAGGAGAAACTGTCAACATTACCCACTAGCACCACCTTGTTGATGGTGGCTAAACTACAGCCTGTCTGCTGATTATGGGGTAACAGAGCAAGGTGATCATTGCGTTTGGGAGGTGGGATGCTGGAAGGCTCTGCTTCCCCCACACGAACTTAAACCCATAGATTAAATGTTTGCGCAGCGACAGAGGGACCACATAAAAACTACAACAAATCCAACCAGAGGTGACACCACAAAACTCAAGAAATTCCAGTGTCCAAACCAAGAACCCAGCTTACTTGGTACAAATCGATACTCTACACAAGGCCATCAATGCAAAGAAACCTAATCCACAGAAACAGAATGCCAAACAGAGCAAAAGTGCAAATAAAATATAAATGAAATGATGGATCCAATAAAACACCCAGGGGAAAATCTAAACACAACAGATGTATGAAAACTACCTGAGGATGAATTTAAGGTAACAATGATAAACATACTCATGGAAATCAAGAAAACAATAGAGGAAGAAAAAGAGAACAACAAAAAAGAAAGAGAAGAAATGAAGCAACTCAAAACAGATGTCAAAAAAACAAAGAACACAATAGTTGACCTAAAGAATTCAATAGAGGGGCTCAAGAATGAGATGGATAAAGTCTGTAATAGAATCAGTGAGCTAGATGACAGGATAGAGGAATGCACTCAAGTAAACCAGCAAAGAGAAAAAAGGATGCAAAGAAATGAAGACAGCCTTTGAGACCTATGGAATAATATCAAAAGAAACGACATTTATATTATAGGGGTCCCAGAACGAGAAGAAAAAGAAAAGTGGGGGCAGAAACTGTATTTGAAGAAATAATAGCTGAAAATGTCCTTAACATGAGGAATGAAGCAAGCCTCCAGACCCAGGAAGCTCAAAGTATTCCTAACAAAATAAACCCAAGCAAACCTACACCTAGACACATTGTCATCAAAGTATCAAAAATACAAGATAAAGATCTTAAAAGCATTCAGAGAAAAATGAGTCACGTACAAAGGAATCCCAATAAGATTGTCAGTGAATTTCTCAACTGAAACTCTACAGGGGAGGAGGGAATGGCATGATATATTCAAATGGCTGAAAGAAAAGGATTTTAAACCTAGGATAGTATGCCCTGCAAGATTATCATTAAGAATTAAAGGAATGATAAAATCTTTTCAGATAGCAAAAGCTAAGGAATTAAACACCACACAACAAATTCTACAAAAAATACCAAAAGATGCTATATAAAGTATAAAGAAACCCCACTGAAAAACAGCAAGACACAAAATGCTTTCACAGTTCATTTATATTGTAGCATACATCAGAAATTCATTCCATTTAAGGTTTAATAAATTCAATCATATGTACATATGCACATTCCATTTATCATTAGTCTGCCAGTAGATATTTGGGTTGCTTTCACCTTTTAGCTATTATAGATAATGCTGCTATGAATATTGGGTTATAAATATTTGTTTGAGTCTGCTTCAATCTTTATGATATACACAGTAAATCCTCACTGAGCATCACTGATAGCTTCTTGAAAATGGCAACTTTAAGCCAAACAATGTATAACAAACTAGTTTGACTACAGACGGATATAAACAGAGTTAGGTTCCAAAGGGATAATTTTGGTTAAAAAACATGACCAAATTTCTAAATAAAGATTCAAAAACATTTTTGATACTAAAAAGAAACAAAAAAATTAATTGCGTTAGTCTGTACAGAAAGGTATACCTGAGAGAACTATTAAAAATAATGGAACAATCAACCAACAATAAGTGGAACTTAATGACTAGATAAGTTCTGGGAAAGAGACAAAGAGATCCTCCCGGAAACTGCTGTTCTCCAAGGAGCAACATCATAGACTTCCCACTGTGGAGTAAGATACATTTCACTAATATGATCCAGCTAGTCACTAAGCAGAAAAAAAATAGAAATAATACTCCTGAAAGGAAGGTAAGCATCCATAGTTGCTACATTATACAAAATGTCCAGTTTTCAATAAAAAAATTATGGGACATGCAAAGAATTAGGAAATTCTGATCCATACACAGAAAAAAGTAGTCATCAGAAATTTACCTGAGAGTAATCAAATGTTGGAAATTTAACAATTTCAAAGTATTCATTATACATATATTCACAGAGTTAAAGGGATTTTCTTGTGAAGAAGTAAAAGAAGGTGTGTTGATAATATCTTATGAAATAGAATATCAATAAATATATGGGAATTATATAAAAAGATAAATGAATAGAAACTGTATAGCAGAAAAATACAATAATTGAAATAAAAAATTGATTAGAGGGGCTCAAAAACAATTTTGAGCTGTCAGTGGAATTAATTAGCATTAATTAGCGAACTCAAAAACAGATTAATAATGGTACACCTTGGTCAAGCATGGTTAGGTTGATCGCCTCCAAAAGAGTAAGCCACATAGACCTGGGTTCAAGACCAGGGTATGGGGGAAGCAACTAGTGTAAACAACTAAACGAAAAATAAAAGTAATGTCCTTTTTCCTCCTCTTTCTTCCTGCCTGCCTGCCTACTCACCTTCATTCCTACCTATACCTTTCCTTTAAAAAATAGATTAATAAATATTTTGCAATGTAAAGAACAGAAAGAAAAGAATGAGAAAATAGAACAGAAACTAAGAAACCTACACCATCAAACATACCAATATGTGCATAATGAGAATACCAGGAGAAGGGACAGCACAAAAGGCAGAAAGGTTATTTGTAGAAATAACCAACAAAAACTTCCTAACATGAAAAACATTAGTTTACATATCTAAAAAATAACATACTCCAAGTAGGAGTCACACCAAAACACATCATAATCACTAACTATAATAATTGAAATCATTAAGACAGTGACTCCATATTCAACACACTTAAAAAACAAAGCAAAAAAAAAAAAAAACAGTTTTCAAATAAGAATGTACACCCAGCAGAGCTATCTTTCAAAACTAAAGGTCAAATAGACAATAGAAAGAATCCATTGCTAGTAGATTTATCTACAAGAAATATAAAAAACTTCTTCTGACTGAAAGCAAGGAATCCCATATAGTAATGTGAATCTATAAACACACACACACACACACACACACACACACACACACACACACACACACACATGCACACACACCCCAAAGAGAACTTGTGAAGGTTATTATGTAATTATAAAAGCTATTATAAATGAATATTTCTTTTCTTAACAAATTTAAAATGAAACAATATGCACATTATTGTGACGGTTGATCTACAACATAGAGAAATGCAATGTTAGCCAATAATAGCACAAAAGAGGTGGGTGCAAGAAAGGTTATTGGGTTAATAAGGAAATGACTCCAGATAGTAACTTGAATTTGATTCTATAGGAATAAATTAAGTGAAACAGAAAAGGATAAAAATAATATGACAAAAGATAAGATATATATAACAGATCTTTCAGTATCTTTAAAAGATATAAGATTATATGAAATAAATCTAACAGTTTTGTGTTAGTAACACAGGTAATATATATATATATATATGTGCTATTATATAGATAGATAGATATTACTGTTATTTACAGTAAGTCCTAGAGACTGCTAATACACATTGAAAAAACCGTTACATTAAAATCTTACATTAGAAAATATGCAACGTTAAAGAAGGGAGTAAAAGAGGAATAAAGGAACAAATGGATACAGAAACATTTAGAAAACAAAAAAGTAAAATAGAAGACATAAATTCAGCTTTATCAATAATAACATGAAATGTGAATGGGTTAAACCCAGTTAAAATACAGACTGCAAGAGCAGATGAAAAACAACAAACAATTATACATTACCTACTGAAGACACACTTTAAGGTTCAAAGATACAAGCAGATTGAAAGTAAACAGATTTATCATTCAAATAGTAACCATAAGAAAGCTAGAGAAACTATACAAATACCAGACAAAATACATTTTAAGACCAAATAAAGTGTTGCTAGATAAAAAATGGCCACTCTATAATGATAAGTCATTAGAGAAAGGTATAACAATTATAAGCATATATGCATGCATCTAATAACAAATTAACAAAGCACATGAAGCAAAAAATTATGGAAATTGTGGGAGAAATAGACAATTCAACAATAATATATACACATTTTGATACCCCATTTTCAAAATGAATAAAACAACTAGGGCAAAGAGCAATGAGAAACAGAACACTTAAATAGAACTTTAAGCCAGTTAGACCTAATAGTCATCTATAGAACACATATAAATATATAAACAGCGTATAAACATATTCCCAAGTGCTTATGTAACACTGCAGGACCAACTATATGTTAGGTTATGTTAAGTCTAAATTTAAATTTAAAAGGATTGAAATAATATAAAGTATGTTTCTAATCATGATACAAAAAAACTAAAAATAAATAACAGACAGAAATTTTGGAACTCAAATACTTGGAAATTAAATACCACTTTTGAGGATTAATTGCCAAGAGAAGGAAAAAGAAAGGAAATAGTGGTAAACCTATTATACTATATACAGATGCAAATTTGCTATCTTGTATACCTCAAACTGAATTAATGTCAAAATGCAATATTCCTTCAATAAAATTTAAAAAATAAAACTGATCATTCCATAAATAAATAAATAACACACTCTTAGACAACCAATGGGTCAAAGAAGAAATTACAAGGAAATTAGAAAATATTTTGGTGAAAGGAAATGAAGATACGACATACTAAAACCATATACAAAGATTAACTCAAAATGAACCAAAATTATAAATATAAGAGGTAGAATTATAAAACTCCTAGAAGAAAAAATAAGGGTAAATATTGTGAACTGGATTTGGCAATGGATTCTTAGGCATTACACCAACACAGGAAACAAGGGGAAAAAAATAGGTAAAGTAAACTTAAAATTTTAAATTTTTGTATTTCATAGGACACTATTAAAATTTAAAAAATCAAAAGACAACCTACAGAATGGTAGAAAATATTTGCAAATTGTATATCTGATGAGTCTAGAATAAAGAATATATAAAGAAACCTTACATCTCAATAACAAAAAATAGACAAAGGATCTGACTAGGTATTTCTCCTTAGAAAGTAAAAGCCCATGAAATGATGTTCAATATCATTAGTCAATGCTAATCAAAACCATAATCATGTTTCACTTCACATTCACTAGGATGGCTATAATGAAAAAGTCAGGCAGTATTAAGTGTCAGCAAAGATGTGGAATGAAACACTTTACAAAACAACTGGAAGTTCCTCAAAGTTAAATATCATTTGGCCATTTCACCCAGCAGTTGTACTCCTATGTATATACCCAAGAACAATGAAAATATGTGGCATAAGAAAACTCACATATGAATGTTCACAGCAACATTATTTATAGCAGCCGAATGGTGGACATAATTAAAATATTTAACTCAAAACTCAATGGACAAACAAACTGTTATATATCCATATCACTCAGCTATATACAAAAAAATAATGAAGTATTGAGATGGGTTGTATGGATGAACCTTGAAATATTAAGAGAAAGAAGTCGGTAACGAAAGGTCATGTATTATATTCTTCCATTTACATGTCCAGAATAAACAAATCCATTAAGATAGAAAATAGATTCGTGGTTTCCAACTACTTGGGAGAGGGACTATGACTACTTAGAGTCTGGGGTATACTCTTTGGAGGGGATGGAAATGTTCTGGAAATAGATTGTGGTGATAGTATAATGTTGCTGAAATATTAAATGACACTAAAATTATACTTTTAAATGGTCAATTTTATGTGAATTTTACCCCAATAGAAGAAAAAGAGATAATGGCAGGTAGCAATAATGACACAGCCTAACCACATTTCTACCGTAACAGTAGAAATCCATGTGTTATTTTACTTACAAACTAGACAATAGGCTATCAGTCAAAAAATCAGTGTTGAAAGTTCAAGAAAGGGCTATTAATCATACAAAGGAAATCATTTTTAAAAAGAAAAAGAAACTTATTTCTTAGATTGAAAAAAGAAGACAACGAATTATTTTTCAGGAAAAGAGTGAGTTCCCTCCTGAGAAGAAAGCCTATCTTGCTCCTTACCTCTGCCAGGGCTGATGGCTGTGAGCAGAGGTTTGTGGTCACTCATTTTTTCCTGCCTCTGCTTTTGAGAGGCCATTTCTAGTTCCTTTTTCGCGAGTACCTTGCCAGATGGATAGAACAGGCCAGTGGTTTGTGTGCCTACATCCTTCTTAATTCCAACATCAGGTTTGGACAAAGGGACACTTAGGGACTGCCAGACAGATCGGGGCTATATACGCAAGGTAGAAAACACAAAATAATTATGATTACTTAATTCTTCATTTCACTTACATTAAGCAATTATAAACAATAGTAAAAATGTCTTTAAAACCCTCTACTTTGAACTAAAAGGGGGTTTCCCACAACCCTTGCTTATCTTTCTTGTTTCTGTCCTCCCAGTAACTCCCAGCCTGATCACTGAGGTCAACCCCATCCCCTTGGGCCCTATACTATCTCAAATTCAGTAAATTAACTGATTTTTCCTATCATACCACCTGACATCTGGAAGACATCTAGCCTCTCAGTTCTATAATCCACGGGAGCATAGACTATACTATGCATTCACACTCAACTACAGGGCACCAACATTTTCTCCGAGCTACTCTCCTGCACCGGAACCTGGGGACCTTAGAGGACCACCACATACAGTTGCATAGGTTGTACACTGCAAAACAGCATTACATCTAAATGAATATAACATTCATGTGTCCACTGTATTTGCATACTTAATAGGACAATTATTCTGGTAGATAAAAGAAAATGCCTTTCTAACAAAATTAGCATATTACAATTTCCAGCAGATGGAAATCAGGTATTATGAGGAAGACCACTTTTGTCTCATTGGCACAAAGATGCCATATTAGGAGTTCCAGGATTTGTAATTTGTAATATGAGTTAAGAAGGCCATGAACTCCCTAAAATGAATGCAAAATTGCTGGGTGCATGTGTATTCTCTCCAATAATGAAATCTTTAAATATCTAATTTAGAGATAAGGAGAAACCTGAAAAGTCTGTATGTAGCCTAGAGAAATTCATAAAAGGTGAACACAAAATTAGAGATTAAGCGCTTTTGAAAATAATCTTGTGAGATTTTCAACTATGCACAGTTGTTATAAATGAAAAAAGCAATTTATATATCTGATATAAGTATTCAAGATTATAAGAAAGTAGGGGAAAGGTTCTTGGTATGCTAATAAGAAAGTCAAAGAAGTATGTTCCATTCCATATTTTGTTTTGTTTTGTTTTGTTTTTCAAGAGGAAAGAAGTAGGCAGGAATAAAGGCAAGTAGGCAAGAAAGGGAGGAAAAAGCATTTTCATTTATTTAGTTGTTCATTTAGATTGTGTCCCCCCAGCCCCAGGTCGTGAACTAGGTCTTTGGGCTTTTACATGGACTCTTCAGAGCTGCCAGACTTAACACCTGAGCCACCAGGACATGCCCTATGCTATGTATTTTAAACTCACTTCTCCCTAATGACATTACATCTATTGCCTTGTAAATGCAATTAGACCTCAATCTACTACTATAAATGCATATTTAGAGCTCTGATTTCTGAATAATCATTTGAGTGTTCAAAACCTAAATTGATTGAATTTATTTACACACCTAATTGAAAGTCTATGTGAAAGGTCTAAATGTTTGGCTCTCTTTCCCTGGGTTGGTTCAGAGTCGAGTATGCAAATTCTGTCACAATATCTTCCAGTACCAGTTCTTACTACAGAGGAAAGCTCACCTGGGCAAAGGGGCCCGGTTCTCCAGCAGCTAGAGCCAGTTTGGAGTCCATGCTAAGTCTTGACATGGACTTCACATAAATGCCACATAGGCCACAGAATCGGGCAGATGGGTAGTTGCTAGCTCCACATTTAGGGCAAATAGAGTAGCAAGCAGGAATGCCAGGCTAGAGGATAGAGAATGTTTTCATATTGTTATAAGGTAAGCATCACAAATTTCCCATATAAATTATACCCATCCCAAATATTCTCCAACCATTAACATAAGACAACAGGCTGACCCAACAACTATACCTTCTAGAATTTATCCTATGGATGGACAAGTACACAAAGAAACATATTCATGATCATTCCCTGAATGACTGTGGCTTGAAAGGATATGACTAGAGACAACTTAAAAGCTCAGCAAAAGAGAATGACCTACATAAATAATGATACATATAGACTGTGGAATATTATTAAAAAGAATGAGGAGGTAACGCACAAGATAGCTTACTAGGTAAAAAGAATTGAATCAGAGTTCATATTAAACTGCCAGTTTACTTAGTAATGCATTGAGCAACCAAAAGAACACCCCAGAAATGTTAACAGTGACTGCTTTTGGAGAGAGGAGCTGTGGGACTGCCTGAGAAGGGACACAAACCCTTCAAGATAAATCTTTGGGATTATTTGCATGCACCACTTACTCAAATTTAAAAAAAAAAAACATAAATGATTGTTTAACAGACAGATAATTGGTAACAGGTAGGCAAACAAATGATAGAAGGCAATAAATGATTGAAAAGGTTTAAACTCAAAGAAATGTACATCAAAACAGCGATGAGCAATCATTCCTAAATTTAAGATAATTCATTATCTCTGTCTTTAGTTTCTTAGGTACAGAGGCACCAATAATCAAATCTAAGAAGTGATTTCTTCAAGGTCGTGGAAGAGGAATCTGGTTCTCACTAAGCTGGTGGTGAGGGACTAATAAGCACAAGGGCATTCAGTTTTAATACCCACCGTGGCTCCACACCAGTTACAGAAGCAAGCTTCCCGGTGATTCTGGCAACCACATTTGGAGCAGGAAATGGTCTCCCCTCTCTGAGTGGGTGGAGGAGGGGCTTTATCTCCCCTGCACACAGACTAGTGAACACAAGGGCATTTATTGGCAGATCAATTCTATATTCTCCAATCCCCCACCCAGTTAGAAAAAGGGCCTCAAATCATCGCAAGCCCTGAGTACAAAATTTTTACCTAAAAGAGTAAAATTATGATAAACTTCACTGCTTAATAAATTTGTACAAAGTACAAACATTTCTTCATAGGAAGTTGATGAAACTCGTGCCTCTTACATTTTGATATTACTCAGTCTCTTTAATAGCAAAGATAGCAAGGCTACTGTAAACTTCTACAACAAAATCAATAAAGAAGGCAAGTAGAGTTGGTTACTCAAGGTATTGTGATTGAGGTTTCTTTTCTAGCCTGTGGGGTTCTGACTTCCACCTGAATATGTAAATTTATTTTTCACTCCTGATACATAAAAAGAATTATTTTATTTGGGGGAGGGAGAAAGAACTGTGTTTGAGAATTTTTGAGATATTGTTAAGTAGACCTACATTCAAATCTTTGTTGCTGCCTCTTATTCATTATTACTTTGTAAGAGATTTTCTTACCTCCAAACTAGGAGTGCTAGGATTCATCACTGCTACCAGATCACCTTCTATGTGCAGGTACTGATCTGGGAACTGCACCTATCCATGCATCAAGCCACACAACAGACCTGTAAGGTGGGTACCATCATCTCTGTTTTACAGAGGAAAGAAAGTGAGGCACAAATTGGGTAAAGCCCAAGATTTGAGCCCAGGCCATCTGACTCTGAAGCCTGACTTTCATCCCTGATCCCATGTAGCCTCTTCAATATAATAGCTTCTCCACACATCTGTAGATAAGTTTCAGATGGTTAATGACAAGTATGCAGTCATGCTTTGTACAGGGTCAATCTCCACATGTCAGCTTCCTTCTCATGTTGATTTCCACTAGATTTTTATTTCTTTAAGAGAAAAAACTATTGTTTCACATTACACACATTACACCACCCCCCTTAGCACAGTACCTAGTACCTTGGCACTTGGGAGTCATTCAAACAGTTACCGAATGAATGAACCAATCAATGAAAACTGATTAAATTGATAGCTGCATATGTTTACTGTCATGCAATACATATAATACTGTGTGCATAGCTGCACACCTTGGGTAGATCCAAAGGGGAGGTCCTTGCCCCTCCCGCAGGTATATGAGACACCATTTTAATAGCAAGCTCTCTTTCTCCTATAACCCCCACCTGCATGCATCATTTCTCTTCAGTTATTTTGCAATCAACTTGGTATGTGGTGTTGGGAAGAGGCATCATTCTTTGAATTTTTGGGGGGACGAACTCCACACTCATCAGTGCCAAACACTCCTATCATATGTTGGCCTGTATAGGGAAAGAGATGCTAATGCACAGGACTGGTAAGTTTTCTTTCGCTTTTTCCTTCTATTTAAACCTTTGGAATGGCACCAGGCAAAATCTGGGGGAGGACTAGGCTTCTCCAATTCTCTCTAGTTCCTTTTTTAAAATTCCTCTTTATCCTTTTCTCACTAGGAGGTTGAGGAGCCATTTGTCAGTTTCAGCAGACAGCTCCAGGCTCCCATACTCTCCTTTCGTTCTGCCTCCATCTCACCGATAGTCATTTCAAGCCTGAATTTTGGGGGGATTCTACTCTTCCTCTGTCTTATGTCCAAATGCCAATTACCAAAAATTGTGGGACCAGGTCAGCCAGTTAAAACCAAATGTGTGGCTGCCATGTTCTAGAAATTTCCTAGGACAGGGTCTGGATTCGATTACTGCCCTGCCAACTCTAAAACAAACACCATGAAACACAGACAACCTTGTTAATTTTCCACTTCCCTACAGCTTACTTTTGAGGAATACTAATGGCCTGGCTTTACTTGTATCCTACTATCTTATAAGTATGCCTTTAGTTTTTCTAAACCAGTTGGTTAAAACTCACTGTTACTAACCTCTTCTGTATTTTTTTTTTTAATTTCCATTTAACTAATTGTATCCCCCAGCTACCAGGAGAGAGAAATTTTTCATGGTAAAGTTGGAGACCCACCCTACTTCTTGTTCATTGTATCTTTCTCTCAGAAGGCTTCCTCTTTAGGGTTGTTTGCTAGCTTCCAAGTCCCCCACCCTCTCTGAAGTCTTTGCAGCCTAGGGGATGGGAAATGGTACAGGAGGGTTATCAACAATGTAGCAAGCTGGGACCCACTCTTGAATGGAGAAGCCTGGTAGAAAACAACCCTGCAGTGGGTATTAGGCTCTACAGAATTACTGGGCTGGCATGCACTCTGAAAAAAAAGGGTTAAGGTAGACACTTTTTCTTTAACAAAACTGCTAGAAGGAACTGCTTATTCTCATGATGGCTTCAGATAAAACAAGGAACTAGAGAAACTTCATTTTTGCTGGGCTATTCATGTAACCACTTACCTTTAGGGTGTGACCTCTACTTATGTAACCACTTATAAAAACAACACTGGGTTATAAATATCCTGCACTATTTGGGTTTGGGGCTGTATGATTTGGGTCTGTTTTCCCCTTACAGCCACCAGCTAATAAACTCCTCCTAAATTCTCTTTAACCCTGGTATGTCTCTCTGATCTCCTTGACTATTTTGGAACACAGACATCTGAGAGCTGGGGCTGGCAAAATAAATTAATAAACATTTCCCCCACATTGGGACTCCTTGATCTCATTCCCTCTGCAGACATTTAAAGGAAAGAAAGCAGACACAAATATTGAAAAGGGGACACAAACCGCTCAATGTAAAAGGCCAAGGTCTACAGCCTGGCATCCCTCATGTAGTAGGGATCACTAGATTCTATTGGTGGGTAACTTCTGCACAGGCAGAGGGAAAGCAGTGAGACCACAAATGTCTGGAAGCTTGCCTCATCTTAGGTTAGGGAAATTCTCAGCTATTATTTCCTCTAACACTGCCATCTTTTCTCTCTCTTCTTCTGGGGCCCCTATGATGTGAATGCTCCTTTTGATGTTATCCTAGAGGTTGAGAATGCTGTCTTCATTTATTGACATTCTTTCATCTCATTGCTGGTTTGCTTGAGTGCATTCCTCTGCCCTATCTTCTCACTCACGATTCTACTGGAGGTTTCATCCATCCTATTCTTGAGTCCCTCTATTGAGTTCTTTTGTTCAACTATTGCATTCATCTCTTTGAAATCTTGCTTCATTTCTATTCTCTTTTTTGTTCTTTTTCCTCCTCTGTTGTTCTCTTGATTTCCATGAGTAGTTTTGTCACTGTTGATCTAAATTCATCCTAGATAGTTTGCTTATATCTGTTGTATTCAGATTTTTCTGAGGTTTTAATTGGATCCATTATTTCACATATATTTCTCTGTGCCTTTGCTCTGTTTGGTATTCTGTTCATATTTCTGAGGGTTTGGTTTCCCTGTAGTGATGGTGATGTGTAGAATATTGACTTGCACCAGAGACACCTGGATCTGGTTTGAACACTAGAAATGTTTGAGTTTTGTGGCATCACCAGTAGTTGGATTTGTTGACATTCTTTGGTGAAAAATGCTTTGGGGCCCAAGAATTCTGCCTATCATCTTTGAGTTTCTTTGGGGTATGCAGAGTCTTTCCCCAGTATCCCAGCTCTGAACAGTAAAGATGGCCCACAATCAGCAATCAGGCTGTAGTTTTGCCACAACCCCCAGGGTAGTGCTAGTGGGTAGAGTTGATGGTTTCTCCCTTTTGGAGACATTCTTATTCCTTTAAGCCTGGAGATGGGATTTATAGTGGACAGGTCCTGCAGCTCTGGCACAATATGGTGGGGGTAGGGGGTAGGGTATTCCCCTATCAGCCTTCCAGTTATGGCAGGATCTGTATAATTTCCTCACTGGGGCTCCTGTTCAAACCACTGGAGCACTGGTCCTCCTGCCCTATGCCAATACTCTGTCCTCCAGGTCCGTGTCCTGGCCCCACTGTTGGGGTTCTCTGCTGTTTTTGGAGTGACTGTCTAGGAGGCCTAGTTCTTTCCATGGTTCCACCCACTCCACCATGTCCCAGATCCCAAATCTGTGGTGTAACTCTCAGTCCTGATGTTTTCCCATACCCGTGTGTCATGATTGCTGCTTCATCTCTATAGTCTCTTTTCCTCAGCATTTGTCTCTGAAGAATACATGAATTCCTACTTGTTCTGTGGGAAGGATGTGGGTCTTCTTGCTCTTACCAGGTCAACATCTTGACTCTGATCTCACATAGAATTCTTAATGCTAACCTCAGGGTAACCTCAAAACACATCTCCAAGGAAAAAGCAAAGAAGAAAAACCAGAAACAAATGAAAACATAACTATACCCAAACCACCTAAGAAGAGAAAGAGAGAAAAATGCACTGTCTGGAACAACACACAGGAGACGAATTACAAAATGGCAATAAACAACTACATATAATCACTCTAAATTTTCATGTATTGAACTCACCAATCAAATCACACAGAGTGTTCAAATGGATTAAAAAGCATAACCTAATATTCTGTTGCATTCAAGAAATTCACCTTCTTCCAAAGATAAACAGACTCAAAGTCCATAGTTGGAAGACAATCCTATAGTTGAATGGCAACCAAAAAAAGAGCAGGGACAGCCATACTTATTTATATAAGATAAAACAGATTTCCAATTAGAAAGCATAATAAAAGATGGACATTACATAATGATTAAGGGGTCAATCCATCAAGAAGACATAAAGCCTATTAACATATACGCACCAAGTGTCAAAATATATTTAACAAGTACTATTAGAATTGATGAGCGACATAGACAGCAACACAATAATAGCAGGAGATTTCAACAGCCCACTTACAACAACAGACAAGTCAACCAGGCAGAAAATTAACAGGAAACAGCAACTTTAAACAAACATTTGTAACAGTTAGGTCTAATAGACAATTCATCCAATGACTATAGATTTCACTTTCTTCTTAAGTGCACATGGAAGATTCTTGAGGGATAGATCATATGTTGGGACACAAAACATGTCTCAACAAATTTACAAAAATTGAAATCATACCAAGCATCTTCTCTGACCATACCAGCTTAAAAGTAGAAATTGACCACAAAAAGAAAGATGGAAGACCCCAAATTAGTTGGAGATTAAGTAAAACATTTTTGAATGACTCCTGAGTAAAAGAGGAAATCAAAGAGGAACTTAAAAAATACTTAGATATAAATGAAAATGAAGACACAAGCTATCAGAATCTATGCGATCCAGCAAGAGCAATACTAAGAGAGAAGTTCATTGCAATCCAAGTTCATCTCAAGAATAAAATACATGATAATACCAACTGCTGATGATTATGTAAAGAAATGCAACCTTCTATATTGCTGGTAGAAATTGAAAACAGTGCAGACATTTTGGAAAAGCATGGCAGTGCCTTTGTAAAATCGAACATCAACTGAGAATGCATGTATACTCTTCCTTAGTATTTACCCAAGATAAATAAAAACTACATCCACACAGACATTTGCATGTGAATGTCACAGCATTATTCATAATATCTTGAAACTGAAACAACACAAGTGCACATAAAATGATGAATAAATCGGTCAATTACTGTACAGCGATAATGTAGAATACTACTCAATGATCAAAATGAAAAAGGTATTAATACATGAAACAACATGAATGAACCTTAAAAATACTGCTAAATGAAAGAAATCAAACTGAAAAAAAATCCCTATACATTTGTGTAAAAGGCAAAACCAGAGTGTCAGAAGAGACCAATATTTTCTTGGGCTCATGATCATGGGAAAGGCTCAATTGCAAAGGGGCATGATAAAACTTTTAAGGATATGGAACTGTTCTATATCTTCATTATGGTGGTGGTTAAAATGATTGTATCTAATTACTAACATTTACTGGTATAAAGTGAAAATAGATAAGTTTTGTTGTATATAAATTATACCTCAACAAAACTTAGAACAAATAAGAGTTCCTTCAAATCGACTAGTCTCAGACTAGTAGTAATTAGATACACTCCTAAAAGATATCTCATCCAATTCCCCAATTATATGCCGAATTGTGTCACCTTTGTTGGCTGTATTTAGATTGCTAACCCTCAGTGCACCTCAGAAATGTGACTTTATTTGGAAATAGGATCTTAGCAGAGGTGCTCACGTTAATATATGATCATGAGGTTTGTCTTAAGCCAACAAAACTGATAGCCTCACAAGAAAGGAAAATTTGGACACAGAGACACAGAGGGAAGATGATGAGGACACCCAGGGAGAAGGTGGCCAGACACGTGACTGGAGGGATGCAGTTACAAGCCAAGGAAACCCTGAGATTATAAGAAGCTATGAGAAAGGCAAGAAATGGTTACTTCCCAGGGAGTGCAGCTCTGCCATCACCCTAGTTTTGGACTTCTGACCTCCAGAACCGTGAGAAAATAAAGTTCTGTTGTTTAAAGCCACTTGTTTTGTGGCACTTGGTTTTGGCAATGTAGGAACTTACGAAGCCCCTTTGATAATAGCCACACTAAGCATCATGTTTGTTCAGTTTGCCAAGGAGTCTCTGAGATGAGAATAACTATCTCCCCAACCACTCCACAGTCATAGATTAGATAGATAGATAGATAGATAGATATAATTTCTCCAAGGAAATAAGTTTTCATCTTCTAAGTTAGATAGTAAATGTTGACTTATTTTTGGTATTTTTTTCAAAAAGTGCAAGCAGAAATGGAGACCAGAAAGCAGGCAGGAAAAGGGAGGAGGAAGAATCATTTTACGTAGCTGTTTACCTTGGTTGCTTACACACACACATACATACCCCAGGACACAAACCCAGGTCCTTGGAATGTATGTGGACTGTGCCAGCTGGAGACAGCAGACTTAACCACTAGCCCATTAGGATGCACCTATCTTTTAGTATTTTTAAGCCAGGCTAGAGTCACTGGGAATGAATTTTAAGTCACTTCTTCAAGAAACCTTTTTTTTTTTTTTTAAAGGAAAGGTCCAGGCAGAAATGAAGGTGAGTAGGCAGGCAGGCAGAGAAGAGGAAGAATTATTTTAATTTATTTTATTTACTTGTTTATCTTGGTTGTTCCTCTGGCCCAGGACAAATTCAGGTCCTTGGGCTGTATGTGGATTATGCCCAGCTGGAGGCGATAGACCCATCTGCTACTCCCAACAGGCCACTCCTTCAGCAAACATTTTATTAATATAAATCAGATTATCTAAACTAAACCCATTTGCTATATTTAAGTTGCACATCTTACCATTTCTTCGCTTGTGACACTCAAAAGAAATTGGTAAGAAATCCAAGAAATGTACGCCCACTAAGTTCTCAATTTCCAAACAGCCGCTTGTAGTCAACAAAGACATACGTGACTATGAGTGAAATGGAAATGGGTCCACTTCTCCAGTGGCTGTCACCAGTCTTCCATGCAAAGCTACTAAATGAAACTGGAAGACGTCACTTGTTTTATTGAATCTCCTTGAAGCCAAAATGTTGAAAACAATTCTGCACTGAGGAATAAAGCTCTCTACACATGTAGACATGTTTACTTTACCATGAGAAGCTTTTTGTAGTCTCTCTCCACACTTCCACTTCCTTCCCCTCCACAGATTACACTTTTCATTATTAACATTGAACACTCTTGTTTGGTGAAACGAACTGTCACATGCAGTCTACCTACCTGTCGTGATGTAGGTAAAGCCCCCTCACAGGTGACACAGTACTTCAGGTGAGCAGGATTTCCTGTACCACAAGCTGGGCAGATTGCTTTCTCCTTGAAAACAGAGAAGAAGAAATATATGTTCCTGTGGTCAAAGAGACCATCATCAAGTAACCTCCTCTATCAGCCAGCTATACACTAATTTTAATATCTACTCTGAAATTGGGTTGGTTTACTAAAAAAACACAAATAGTGTCAGACAAATGAATATAATTTTAAAAGAAACAAATCCCAGAATGAACAGACTGAAAGATTATTAATTTGATCAGGGGAAGGAAAATTGAAAAATTTGCAGATTATGCATGAGTTATTCTTATCAGAGTGGAAAAATGTAAAGTCAGCAGGTTCTCCACCTCATGGCTTGAACAATAAGCAGAAAGACCTCAAACCAGCAAAAGTTTATCTATGTGTTTACAGGCAACATGATTCTTACATAGGGGCTTACCCTATGGGTCTTTATGCTAAACATGAATTTAGACATGCCCTGGTGGAGTAATGGCTGGGTCTACCCCTCTGGTTGAGTATTCACATCCAAGAACCTAGGTTTGCATCCCTGAGCCAGGGAGAACAACCAAGATGTACAACTAAAAAAAGTAAATAAAAATGCTTCTTCCTCCTCTCCCTTCCTGCTTGCCTACTTGGCTTTATCCCTGCCCTGACTGCATTTTTTTTTAAATATGGATTTGGTTATGCTTTATGGTTTCTCACCTAAAAAAGGAAAAGTGGAAAGACAACCTTAGAAAACAAATGGTAAGTGCAACTGTCTGATCAGGAACCTGGGGGAAAGTTGCAATATAAAAAAAGATAAAAATAAAAGTCATAATGGTTAAATGTTCTTAACTAGTCTAACTAGAGTTTAGTTAGTCATTGAACTATGCTGTGCTCTCAGGATACTATCTTCTTAAGTTTTTAGTGACCAATGGCACCCACATGTTCCTTTCTGCTACAGTCTGTGTTCCCAGTTGTCTTGACACACATACAGTGTACAGGCCAAACTGGAACAGGCTGAGACTAGCTAGAAAAAGAAACCCAATTCCATGGCTTCAGTTCCAATGCCACTAAATAGACCTGTGAAGTCCTGACCTTCCACATCTGGCTGATTCCACAGTAGTAGAGGATCCAAGCTCTTCCTAGGAACCTGAGTCAACTCAGGAAACCACAGTTCCCAGCCCTGAGAACTCCTGAGTAGCTGAGGCCATCTCACTGCTATTCAAAAATGGCACAGAATCACAGACCTGCTGTCAAGGAAGGGGTTCTGACACCTCCTCCTTCCAACATTCTTCAAAGTTGTTTAAAGTTTCTGTGGCTTAATCTGCAATTGCCAGAGCCTGTCTATGAGATTTAGAGGACAATGATTTTTTCCTGAAGAGAATGCTTCAGAAAAGATCTAGTGAAACCCATCAAGAAGTGAAACAAATGTTCTAAGCCTATATTTAAAAAATATTGATAACAAATAAAAATAATCTAGCTTTTTGCTATATGAAATATATAATCTTGAATGAAAAAAACAATAAACTAAGTAAAACTGCTAAACTATTAAGCTAATAGCTTACTTCAAGGCTTCATGTATAGGACCCACGATCCCAAACTAGTACACCCAAGCATTATTTCTGTGTGTGTGTGTGTGTGTGTGGGTGGGTGGTGAAGGCATCTGAAACCTATGATAAAAATTTTTAAATTTTACAACACAGTTATATTAATTAGCTTGACAGCAGTAATTGTTTCACTACATATGTCTATATATCATCACTTTAAATATATAGACATTTTATTAAAATAAATTTTATAAGTTTAAACTAGTATAACTACCCAATCAAAACTAACTCTGTGGCACACCCTGGTGGCCTAGTATGAAAGCCTGCTGCCTTAGGTGCGGCCTAGTCCACACACGTGCCCAAGACCCAAGTCTGTGATCTGGGTCCAGGGGAAGGGTATGGACAACCAAGATGAATAACTGAATAAAATAAATAAAAATGTTTCTTCCTAAAAAAAAAACCAACCCAACAAAATCAAAATAACTATGCCCAATCCCCACCCTACCTTGAAAAACTTTTAAAAAATTGTCAATTAATAAGCCTAATCTTTCTAGGGAAGTTTTAGGTTCACACTACATTAGAATTACAAAGAGTTCCCATATACTTCTTTTGCCACATACATTCACTCTCCTCCATTATCAACCTCTCACATCAAATTAGTACATTTGTTACAACCAATAAACCTACACTACACATCATTATCACCTGAAGTCTACAGTTTACCTTAGAGTTCACTCTTATCAAATTCTCTTTAAAACCACCCAAGTACAGCATTAAAACACTACAAATACATTTCTCTGTCCTCTCCTGAATACTAAGAAGACAGTCAAAGTGGTAGTCTAATTTACTGTATCAGGTCTAATAAGCATAGGCTTTTTATGACTTCTGTGGTGGTTTTTTGATACCATGCCATGGCTCACTGCCTTAAAGAGCAGTGACCATGACCCACAGATAGAAATAATTTTATATCAGTCACTGTATTCATGAATTCATATATATTTATATATACATATATATGTATACACACACACATATATATGTATGTGTGCATATATATGGAGATATATATATATATATATATATATATATATATATATATATATATATATACAAAAACACATACACACAAGATTGAAACTGACATCACCATAAGACTGCCTTAACAGGGCTGCTAAACATCCATGACGAGGACTTTTAAATAAAAACCAATACTAGCAGACGTCTGTGGCTCAAGGGGCTAAGACAGCTAAGGTGCAGGCCATGTAAAGCCTATGGACCCAGGTTCAGACCCAGGTACAAGGATTTTAAAAAAATACACAAATGCCAATATCCTCATTTGTCATCTAATCCATGGCATTTGCAACAAATCTAGCAGAAGGGTTCCAAGCAATGTGGTGAACCTAAATTAGTCATCACAGTAAAATAGTTGGAAGTAGTTGATAAAAAGAGTAAAAGTGATCATCTCTCCCTCACATAAAAATTGCATTTTTAAAAGGGATCACTCCTGGATTTACTGATACCAATAACTATAGCAGTCCTGTGTTTCTCCTCAATTTGGGTGCTACAAATTGAAGGAGAAAACTGCTTATTTATGTCTTCATATCTCCCTGCCTTTCCATAAAATGAGAAGAACTTTGGACTTCAAATACTTACGGTGGCTTGATAGTCATGTGTCACTGAATGGTGAGCTATGTTTTGAGAAAAGCATCACTAGGTGGTTCTGTCACTGTGCAAGTGTCATAGCATGTACTCACACAAACCCACATGGCATAGCCCACTACATACCTAGGCTTTATATATAGGGACCACCTAGTAGTCTGTCACTGACCGAAATGTCGCAAGGCTCATGGGTATATCTTGAACATGGCTCACAACTGATACTACCCCTTATTCTTGATGTTTTAAGTAGTTCAGAGAGCTTGGAAAAAATCTTCAAACATGCTGAGTTATGTACTAGCATGCCGAGGTTCTTCTATGATTGACAAACATCCAAATTGACAGTGGTTCGAACAAGAGAGAAGCAGCTTTCTCTTTCATGTTTAAGCCGCCTCCTAGAGAGAGGATTCCAGGGCATTAGGTGGTTTCCTGCAGAAACTTTTAAAGCTTCCTAAGGTGGGAAATTGTCATCTGACAAAAATATTAGTAAATTTTCATCTATCTGACTTTGGACAATCAATATATCAGTTTCATTTCTGAAGGCTTACATAGCCTGGGACTCCTTATAACCTTTCATAGTGAAGGGATACTTAAACGTAGAAAAAAAAGTGAACTTGCCTTTTCTCTCATGAAATCCAATACATTTTCCCACATGGAATACACAAGATCATTTTAGGAATCTGTACATTAAGTGCCATTATTGCTAAAAAAAATTTTATTTCTCACCCCCCACATTCCCTTTATCAAATCTATTTTATCCTCTAGTGAACTTTACTTGAAATTAAAAAGAAGGTAAATGAGGCTGCAAATAGAAAAATGGAGAAAATACACAGTTCAATGATTCTACCAATTTTTTTATCTAGCTAAGCTTTTTGAATGCATGCAATGATACTTAACTTTTTCATCCATGTGCCTAGTACTAAATATTCTTTTTTATATAACAGGACCCATCTTCAAATAAAGTAAAAGAATGAAACCACTTTAAAAATAAGATTAGAAGTAAATATTAACTGAAATGTTCAAGTTTGAATAGATGAAGGAAAACACTGTCTATGTTAGCTGCAGTGCAATTTGTCCTCCACATCCAAATTGATAGAACACATTTCAATATATCCCCCTTAACATTATAGACTATTGGCAAAGTTAAACTTGGACAGCATGACTTTCCAAAAATTAGAATGGATTTTGTTCACAGATACTTGCTTATCAATTGTTAGTCGATTAGATTAGCTAAAGAAAAACATTTAATTGCTCAAACTTTACTTTCTACATATTTTATTGTTTTTACATAGTTATATTTCATTACCTTCAAGTGAAGGCTGGCCTGTGGCTGCAGCTGTAGAGCAAGTGGGGCCTCACACACCACACAGATGGGAGTGTTCATGGGCACCAAGCTTCCACACTCTGCACACAAGCCCATCTGCAAAAAGGAGGAGGTCAAGTTTGTCTTGGGAAATAAAAACTGAAGGTATGAAGTATAACTCAGAATGAAAGGTTTAATCTGCTAGAATATTGTTTAAGATAATTATCATTATTCTTATTTTCTTACCTGTTAATGGAAATGTTTGCAGTCCTTAATATAGAAAAGAGAAACGCAATTTTAAAAAAGTAAATGATGAAGATGGACAAATCCTCTCTAAAAAGCATTTAAAGTTGAAAAAACTATTTGAAACACTGAAAGTTGACCAGCAGCAGACAAAAAACTGAAAAGAACTGAACTTCAGATACAGGCACCATAAGTCTGTGTGGTGTTGCATGGGGCTGTGTCCATCCTCCAGCAGCTGTTGGTGTGCTAGCTGCACGATAGCAGAGAAGGCTGTGAAACCAGCACCTGACTACTGATGAGCAGGCTCACTTGATTTGGGAGGAAGAAGCATTTTAGGAAGGAAGAGGAGAAAAATGATATTTATTTATTTATTTATTTATGTTTTTAGTATTTGGAGCACTTTTAAGGTGATAATATCAGTGAAAGGCAGTTAGGAATGGTTCACTAGGCTGACATGATGGCCTTCTTCAGGGTAATCAATAGATCAGCTAACTAGCCAGGGACTTAAAAGAGTTCCAGGAGATAGGTCAGTTATAGGAGATTTCGTAAGTTCTCCACATACACTTAGCTGATGGAAAGCCATGTGCATGTGCAGCATAAACCAGAGTGGGTAGTCAAATGCACCCATATAGCCCTGGTTCATGATGGAGACTGTACATGATGGTGCCAGAAAGCTAAGCACAAAATAAAAGGTGGGAAGGACCTGAAAATAGCCTGAATTGTTGAAATATTCACACACAGATTCATCAGCAGAGTGTGCAAGCCTTACTGGATCAAAGTGTTTCATTAAAACTTTTGGCCAATATTTAGTTGAACAGCAAGCTAGAAAACCAGTGGCAATCCTGTGCTTAAAAATAAAACAAGTAGAAAAAATAAAACCCGGACACCAGTTGTTAGGCATTACAAGTGGAGAAAAACATAAAATATTTAATCCAAGTAAACAAAACATAAAAGAGAGCACGCCCCTGTGGTTCCGGCGGCTGAGGCAGCTGAGGTGTGGACCATGTAAAAGCCCAACAACCCAGGTTCAAGATTGTCACTGAAGGGAAAGACCAAAATAAATAACTAAACATGAATAGTTCTTCCTTCCCTACCTTCTTTCTTTTTAAAATAAAAAAAAAGTAGGAGGAAAAATCAGAGTCCATAGTTGTTTCAATATGTTACCTAGAATGTCCAGAATTCAAGGAAAAATTATGAAACATGCAAAAAACAAAAAATGTACGGTCCATAATCAGGGGAAAAACAGTCAACAGAAATTGTCTCAGATGTTAAATTAAGCAGACAAAGATTTCAAAACAACTATTATAAAAACTTTCAAAGAACTATATAAAATCATGTTTAAACTTAGAGAAAATATGACAATAATCTAAAAACAGAGAATCAAAAAAGGAGACAGAAAGTAGAAAATAAGAAACAAATCAAAACCTGGAGTTGAAAAATAAAAGAATTTAAATGAAAAAAAAAAAAAATGCCAGAGGGACTCAATAGCAGATTGAGGATGACAGAAAAATCAGTAAAAGTGAATATAGTTCAATAGAAAATTTCCAATTTGAAAACAGGAATCTAAAACATTAACATAAACATATCATCAAAGACCTAAGGACAACACCAGGAATATCAACATACGTGTAAAGGGAGTCCTAGAAAGAGAGGAGAGAAAGGGGCAGAACAAATTTCTGAGAAAATAACAAAAGCTTCCCATATTTGAAGAAAAATAGTAATCTACAGATCCAACAAATAATAAATCCCATGAAAGATAAACATAAAGAGAATAACACTTAGATAACTATAGTCAAACTATTAAATGTCAAAGACAAAGTTCTAAATGTAGCAAGAGAAAAATGCTACTTATACATAAAAAACATGTCAGTCAAAAGTCAGCAGAATGACAATCTAAAAAATTAAAAATAACTCAAAATGAATGGATACAAATGTGATATAAACATACACAATACACACGCACACACACACATATACACAGCTGAATATTACATGGTTCTAAAAAATAGATGAAATCCTATCATTTACAACAACATAAATGGAACTAGAGGGGATTATGCTAAGTGAATTAAGCCAGTGGGAGAAAGGCAAATATTGGATGATCCTACTCATATGTGGAATATAAAGAAACAAACAGGCAAAATAAAAATCGACTCTTAAACATTGACAAGAGAGCTGACACCAGCATAAGGGAAGAGTGTAGGAGGCAGGAGCAAGTGGTAGAATACTATTGGTAATTTGGTGGTGGCTGTAGTGTGATATGTGTGTGTGTGTATGCATACCTGCACATCTAAACTTACATATGTGTATAGTATATATTCTAATGTACTATAATGTATAAAATATATACTGTACACACACATACATAGTAAGTCAAAGTTATTTCAACAAAAAATAACCATCAAACAAGAATTTCGTATCCAGTAAAACTATCCTTCAAAAGTGAAGGCAAAATAAACATTTTCAGATAAAGAGAAATTTCTAGTAGATATCCTTTATTAAAAAAAATCCTTCAAACTCAAAATAAATGATACTAGATGATATCCTGAGTTCAAAAAAGAAATGAAGAAATGAGAGATCAGACAGAATAAATATGTGGGTTAATATTAATAACTCCAAAAAAAGAGAAAGAAATATTAAACAAAAAAAATATCAATCTATCTTATCTATATGAACTTTTTCTCATCTTAAAATGAAATTAAGTTTACCATAGCATTTTCAGTTTATAGCATGTATAGCTGTAATATATAATATATATGTATGTATATATATAATGAAGACATAGGGAGGAAAAGGAGATATCTGAAGCAAAATTTCTTTTGCTGAATTTTTGTTAAACTATTCTGAACTAGACCGTGATAAATTAAGATGCCTATTGTAATAACCTACTGCACCATTATAAAAAACTTTAAATATGTTTTAAAACTATAGGAATTTAAATGGCACACTAAAGACGTACCCCTGTGACTTAGGCGGCTATGGTACCTAAGGTGCAGGCCATGTAAAGCCTATGGACCTGGGTCCACAACAGGGGCTAGCAATACAAAATAAAAAATAGGCACACCCTGGTGCTTAGTGGTGAAGTCTGCTAACTATGGTTGGTGTAGTCTATATATAGTCCAAGGTCCTGGGTCTGTGACTCAGAGCCAGAAGGAACAACCAAAATGAATAACTAAATATAATAAATAAATGCTTCTTCCTCCTCTCTCTTTCTGCCTGGTGCCTATTTACCTTCATTCCTGCCTGCACTTTTCCTTTAAAAAATACATAAAATTCAAAATGAAAGGCTCAGGAAGCTAGAGTGGCTAAGGCGCAGTCCATATAAAAGCTAAGGACCTGGGTTCATGACCTGGGACTGGCAGTAAAATTTAAAAAATAAAATTATAATAAAATGACAAGCTAAAAAGTTATTTAACACAAAAACAGACAGCAAAAGAGGAAAAGAGGCACAAACGTCAAAATGCCATATTTAAATTCAACTATATCAAAAATGTAAAATGTGAGTAGACTATACACAACACTCAAAAGGTAGACTATTAGACTCGATTAACAAAAACAAGACCCAACTATTTGCTGCCAACTAGAGACATACCCTAGATTCAGTGATAAAAACAGGTTGAAACTGTAAGTGTAGAAGATATACAATGCAAATAGTAACCATAAGAGAACTGAAATGGTTGAAAGTTTAAATAATTATCAGATAGTAACAAGGGATTGACCACTAATTAAAGCAAACTATAGTGACTATAGAAATATCAAGTATAGGAGGAACTGCTAGCTGTATGGCTGAGACAGAGAAGCTAAGGAGAACCAAATCTGGAAGAGCACTTACTAAATTGGGTGTGGCTGTCACCCACTGGATGGCAGAGAAGTACACTGGGGTAATACAGATCAAAGCTGGCAAACAAAAAGCCACCTACTGGAGACCTATGACATTCCCTAGGAGTCTGCTTCTGGCAAGCAGGCAGACATGCTATGATGCCATATGCAGCAATGCTGCATTTTTCTGGGAAACTGCCTGTGGGATGCCTGAGACTCATCTGGAAGCTGGCTAGGGTGCCAATGGAACTCTGAGAAGTTGTCCATGGGATGCCACTGAAGTTTACTGGGGTTCAGCACAGGTAGGCATCCTACAGGTTGGCAAAGCACCATCAGAGCAAAGAGAGGAAAGTTTACCAGAACCAGGAGGAAAAGCCAAACTTGTTCTCCTGTAGAGTCCCTCCGCAGAAACACCCCTCTACTGACAAAAATGAACATCAAGCCAGCTGGTAAAAGAAATGTTTAAAGGGCCCAGCTACTGGACCACAGAGCAGGGCAGTGAAAGCTGGATTTGGGGCTCAGAGGCAACCTCTGCAGCTCTCTAGTGTGACTGTCTTGGGTTTAGAAGCAGGAGGCACGCCTCTGAGTACCAGAGACGCAGCTAAGAGCAGGACACAGCAAGTTGCTTAATTATAAAGCTGTTTATACATCGAAACATTCATACATAAAATTTGGGGGGACTGATTTATGTTTCAGAGTTTCTATCACTTCAAATATACATGATTTTTGATAATATTTTTTCCCTGTGAAAACAAAATTCTAAAAATCTGTTTTCAGGTCAGTCACAAATAACAACAAATAAACAAACCTCCGACAGTGCGCCAACAAATATAAGCAGGTGAAATTCAAACTAATGGGGTTTTTCACATCTTATTTTCTGTGAAGATATTCTTGAGAGTTCAAAATATATCATAGAAGCAAATTAAATTAATTTCTACAATGTATCCATTAGTATTTGATCCCTCTAAGGCATATAACTCAGTTCTAAACTCCAGACTTTGAACTCATTGAAGCAGCAACTTTTCCTTAGTGACTATCTTTTTTAAATGGTCATTTTTAACTCAACTTCACAATCACAGATCCTTTGATTTCATTTTGTAAACCTTAGTCCAAAAAACACTCCAAAGTAACAAGTTCACTGAAGATGAATACATTTTGGGAAAGGTTTTGGTTTTCACTTAGCTGAGCATGTTTTCTAACTACAAAAAGACTGGTAGGATAAAGGTAATTATTATCTACATTTAATGCGCCAAGGCTTTTAAGATACACTAATCAACATATAGCTTATATAAATACCATCTATGAAAAGAATTATGTATCTTATGGATATATAGATTTGTAATTAGTATTTCTATATTTCCTTGTTATATACCTATTATGAACAAAAATATTAGGAAATTAGAAAATGATGTATTTTCCCATGCATACATTATTGAACCAGTGAGATTTCAATGTCTTTCTCAGTCTGTGCAGCTGCTAGGCCACAGAAAAAGAAATGGTATTGCAAACAAATGTTTCTGTTCTTAAGTGGGAGACTGGATAGTAGATAAGAGATTAATCTACCAGTCATTCTTTCAAGTAATTGTTTGTGATTCCTGTGTGCTAGTTACTGTTGCAAATAAAAATCAAACCAATGAAAGAAGTATTTAAGGATTCTGCTGCTCACCTGAGCTCCTTCTGGGGGTGGAAGACGACAGCCAAATATAGGTGGAACAGTAGAGCCACATTCTTGACAGAAGCGAGCAAAGGGATCAGATGGGCGGGGGGCTAGGCAATGTGCACACCTACAACAAAAGACGTGCCTCATTGACCATGTTCTGATGGGTTCATATTATTTAGTCATGTGAAAAACTAAGTGTTCAAACACACACAAAAAATAGATGGATCCCTGGCCTTGCCACAGTCCAGAACTGAAGACTGCCAGGTCTCAGGTACCCCACATCCTTTTCTCCAGCCTGTTGAGGCCCAGAACCAGCATATGCTAGGACTAAGGTCTGGCAGACCCCCTGGCCCTCCTGCTATAGCTGGGAATCAGCACACACTAGGCCTCAAGTCCACTGACGCTCCCCCAACAGTACCACTTTGCCACACTCTGCAGCAGTGCATGCTAAGCCTCACATCTCTGGACCATTCACCCCAGAGTTGCCCAGCCACTGACAGAAACAAAGATCTGAAAAACATAATCAGGACATCAGAGAGCTGTTGTCACAGACTGCACCTGGGCTGCCTGTGAAGCAACTTGCCTGGAGCGCTGCGAAGTCTGCAGGCAGCACCTGAAACAGCATCAGCAGCCCACCACAAGAGGGCATCCTAGAGAGCAGAACCAGCCCCACCCCACTGAAATCAAAGGGCTGGCACCTGCCACATAATCATACAGGTAGGACAAAATCTAAAGTAAAAGAAAAGGAAAACCACAGTAATAAATTCAAGGCAGAGAAGAAAGCCATCCTCAAATCTAAATCAACTGAAAAACCACAAATGGCCCCAAAAGAGGAAGATGCCAGGAGTTCACCAGAGAACTCCAGTGATATTATTAGAAAACCTAACACATAAGGAGTTCAAAATAACAGTTATTAAAAAGTTGAATGAAGCCTGCCTTGATGGCTTAGCAATTAAGTTCCCAGCCTCCAGCTGATGCAGTCTACATATATCCCAAGGACATGGGTTTGAGTCATGGGGCCAGGGAAACAACAAAGATGAACAACTAAATAAAATATAGTACTTCTTCTCCTAACTGTTTACATGCCTACTTGCCTTCATTCCTGCCTGCACCTTTTCTTAAGAGGAAAAAAAGCTTAATAAACTGCAGAAGGCACACACAACTACAGAAAGGCAATTGGAAGCCCTCGAATAAGAAGTGACAGATCAAAGGCAATACTTCACCAGAGAGAGTGAAGCCATGAAGAAATTCCTAGAAGAAATGCTAGAAATTAAAGACACAGTCAAGGAATTGAAGATAAGCATGGAAGCTCCATAAACAGAGGAACAAATATCAGAAATTGAATGACAGAGGTGATCCTTATAGAAGAGAGAGAAACAAGGCTGAGGGAAATGAAGAAATCTTAAGAGAAATATCAGACACCGTGAGAAGAACAAACATAAGGATCACAGGCACCAGAAAGAGAGAGGGAAGAAGGAGCAGAAAACCTGTTTAAAGGTAGTAATAGCAGAGGCACGTCCTGGTGGAGCAGAGATTAGGTCAATCACCTCGGAAGGATGCAGGCCACATACAACTGGATTCAAGTCCCAGGCCCAGTGAGGGAACCAGTGTGAACAACTAAATAAAAAATAAAAGGGCTTCTTCCTCCTCTCTCTTCCTGCCTGCCTACCAACTACATTGCCTTTATCCCTGCACCTTTCATTAAAAGAAAGAAAGAATAACAGAATTTCCCACATCTATTACAAAAAGTAACCAAAAAGCAGAGAACATCAAAATGTCTGAATATGAGAAGATCTGCTCCCAGACACATCATAGTAAAATTATCAAAATTCTATGACAAAGAAACTACTCAAGGTTTCTAAAGAAAAAAAACCCTATAACCTACAAGGGTACACCCATCAGGCTATCAGACTTCTCAACAGAAATCCTAAAGGTGAGGAGAGAGTGGATCAACATACTCAAAATACTAAAAGACAAAAAACAACAGCTGAGAATATTCTACCCTGCAAAATTATCATTCAAATAGTATAGAGAAATAAAGGTCTTCAATGACTAATAAAAGTTAATGGATTTTTCTATTACCAAGGCTGCCGATCAAGAAATCTTGAAAGGGCCCAAAACAGGGAAAATTAAAACAAATATTCACCCGACCTTGAGGACGATGATAAACAGGAAAGCAAAAGGAGAAACAAAGGTGGGATCAATGGGAGAGAACAACAAAACACTAAAAGGGGACAGAAAAATGTGGACTCTTAATATATAAATATGATATGGAATCAGTTCATAGAGTAGTATAGTTAGAGACAATAAATGTGACAGCCTATCCTAAAGAGATACCCTATCCTAAAAAGATACATAGTCAGGAAGTAGATAAAACTGAAAGAACAGACACTGAAAACCATCCAAAGGAAAAAGCAAACGTAAACAGGAAATGAAGTAACAGGCACAGAAAACAAAAGCTCAAATGACAGTAATAAAATCCTGCATTTCAGTCATCATCCAAATGTGAATGAACTGAACTCACCAACCAAAAGCCATAAAGTGGCTGGATGGATCAAAAAATAGGACCCATTAATACTATGCCTCATATCATATCCAAAAATAAACACATGTTGAAAGTCAAAGGCTATGGAAAAATATACCAAAGCACCAGGGATAAAGTTAATAATGAACTACAATACTAATACAAAAATAACAACGAATTTCCAACTAAAAAGAGTATCATCATTATGGTCAAGCCATTAAGGAGATATAATTATCATCAACATATATGCACCCAATATATGACCATCTAAATATATAAAACATACTGGCAAAGTTAAGGGCAGACATTGACAGCAACACAATATTAGGGAATTTCAACACTCCACTTACATCAATAGATAATCATTCAGGCAGAAAATCAACAAACACATAAGGGCCCTAATTGAAACAATTGATCATATAGACCTAAGAGACATATACAGGGTATTCTACACCAACAAAAAAAGAATATACATTCTTAAGTATATATGAAACATTCTCACATATAGACCATATCCTGGGGCACAAAACAAGTCTCAGCAAATTTAGCAAAACTGAAATCAAAGAAAGCATTTTCTCTGGACACAAGGAGGTGACATTAGAAAACCCAAAAGAAAAAAACTAGAAGAACCATGAAGATGTGGAGATGGAACAATATGTTTTTGAACAACTCCTAGATCATGGGTGAAATTAAAGATGAAATTAAGACTTATCTGGAAACAAATAAAAAAGAAGAGATGAGCTATTAGAACATGTGGGATGCTGCAAAAGCAGTTTTGTGAATGTCAAAAACCAAGAGAGAGCCAAAATAAAATCTCTAACCACATACACGAGGGAACTAGAAAGGGAAGAAACATCAAAACAAAAAACCAACAGAAAAAGGGAAATGATAAAAATTAGAGTAGAAATAAATGTAGTTGAAAACAAAAAGACCATCCACATGATCAAGGAATACAAGACCTGATTATTTGACAAAATAAACAGAACTGATACACCCTTAGCTAGACTAAAGAGAGAGAAAACCCTAATAAAAATCAAAAATGAAAGAGGTGAGATTACAACTGACATCACAGAGATGCAAAGGATCATGAGGGATGATTATGAACACTTACATGCTGATTTGCCAATTATGAAGAAATGGACAGGTTAATAGAACTACAACCTCCTAAGTCTGAACCAGGACACAAACAACTTAAAAGGCCAACCACAAGCACAGAAGTTGAAGCAGTAATAAAAAAAAAATCTTCATTAACAAATTCTACCAAACATTCAAAGAAGAGCTAGATCCCCATCCTCCTTAAACTCTTCTGCAATATTGAAGAGGAGGGAAAACTCCAAAATTCATTCTATAAAGCCAGTATTACCCTGATTCCCAAATTATACAAAAACAGCACCAAAAAATAAAACTATAGACCAGTATCACTGATGAATATAAACACAAAAATCCTCAACAAAACGTTGGTAAATAGAATTCCACAGCACATTAAAAAATATTATACACCACAATCAAGCGGAACTTATTCCAGGGATGCAAGTATGATTCAACATATGCAAATGAATTCCATGTACCACATCAACAAAGTGAAAATCAAAAACTGTATGATCATCTCAATAGATGCTGAAAAAGTGCCTGGCAAGGTTCAACACTCATTCATTAAAAAAAAAAAAAAAAAATCCCTCACCAAAATAGGAATAGAAGGCACATACCACAACATAATAAAAGCAATATACAACAAATGCACAGTCAACATCATAATTAACAGTAAAAAGATGAGTCTTCCTTTAAGATCTGGAACAAGATAGGTTACACACTGTCACCATTATTATTCAACATAATTCAGGAAGTCTTTGCCAGAGAAAGAAGGCCAAAAAAGCACATTAAGGAATCCAAATTAGATAAGAAGAAAAAAAAAAGTTCATTATTTGCAGATGACACCACCAAAAAATTGCTAGAAATAATAAATAAATACAGCAATGTGGCAGGATATAAAATTGACACACAAAAATCAGTTGCATTCTTATCTGCAAGTAATGAAGTAGAGGAAAAAGAGATTAAGAAAGAAATCCCATTCACAATAGCACCAAGAAAGACCAAATACCTGGGAATAAAGTTTATAAAGGAGGTGAAAGATCTCTACAATGAAAATATGAATCTTAACAAAAGACAAGTAAGATACAAAGAGATGAAAAAACATTCCATGTTCATGGATTGGAATAATTAACATAGTTTACATGGCATTCTACCCAAAGCAGTATATAAATTTAATGCAATTACCATCGAAATCCCAGGAATATTTTTCAAGGAAATTGAGCAAACAATACTGACATTTCTATGGAAGCACAAAAGACCTTGAATAGCCAAAGCTATCCTAAGAGGAAAAAAAGAACAGCAGAGAAATCACATTCCCTGGCATCAAACTATACTACAGAGCAATCTTCATCAAAACAGTATGGTACCGGAACAAAAACAGACACATGGATTAGTGAAATAAAACTGAAATTTCCAAAATAATGCCACCCCTAGATAGACAGTTAAACTATGACAAAGATGCCAAGAGCATACAATGGAGGAAGGAAATTCTGTTCAACAAATGGTGTTGTGAAAACTGGAAAGACATCTACAAAGAAAAGACTATCCATTAACACCATACACAAAAGTAACTCAAAACTGATAAAAGACCTGGACATAAGAACCAAAATAACAAAATACTTAGAAGAAAATGTGTGAAAACACTTCACAATATTAAACTCAAAGATGTCTTTGGGGAAGAAACAGCTACAGCAAAAGGAACCAAAGCAAAACTAAAAAATTGGGACTATATCAAACTGAAAGCTTTCTGTACAGTTAAAGAAACAACCACTAAAACAAAAAGTCGACCTATGGAATTGGAATCAATATTCACACAGTATACATCAGAAAAGAGCTTAATCTCCAATATTTATAAATAACTCATACACTTCAACAATAACAAAGCAAATGACCCACTATAAAATGGGTCTAAATAGACACCTATCTAAAGAAGACACATAGATGGCCTACAAACACCTGAAAAAATGCCCTACATCACTAATCATCAGAAAAATGAAAATGAAAATCCACAATGAGATGCTGCCTCACATTAGTGAGAAAGACTAGAAACAGCACGTATTGTAAGTGTTGTGGAGAAAACTCCTATTGCTAAGAATGTAAAATTGGTGCAACCTCCTTGGAAAACAGTATGGAGATTCCTCAAACAAATAAAGATGGATCTACAATTTGACACAGCAATCCACTTCTGGGCATATAACCAGAGGCCACAAAATCTCTAATCATAAATAATATCTGGAAATAATATGTATCTGAGTAAACAAAAAAGCAAATTTCCTTATTTTCAATGTGTCTTTTAGAATAATATATTGGGCTTCTTTGGAGAGAAAAGTCAAATGGTAGAACGTGCTGAATCTCCTCCCCATAGAACAAATAGAAATCATGTATTCTTCAGACACAAATGGTGTGGAAGGGCTCATCCAAGGGCTGCAGAGACAGCAGTGATCACCAAAAGGGTAGTGCCCACAAGGGCATTGGGAGTCAGAGCTGCACAGCAAATTTGAGACTTCTAGCCTTGAAGGGGAAAAAGTGGCAGGGGAGTGGAAACATGGGAAGAACTGGGCCTCTCAGGAGTCACTCAGACGACAGCAGAGAGCCAGCTCAGCGGAAAGAGGACATGGAGTCAAGAGAGAGGGTATTGGTAGGGCAAAAGGAGGACCAGTTTCTCAGGGGTCTGAAGCAGAGACCCTGATGGAAATAACATAGAGCACTGCCCTAACTGGAAGGCAGGTAGGAGAATTCCCCAACTCCACTAGCTGTCACCATATTGGTCTAGAACTGCAGGAACTGCACACTGGAAATATTGGCCCCAGGCTTAGATGGAGAAAAGAGTCTCCCAGAAAAGAGAAAATTTCAATATTAGCCATTAGTGCCACCCTTTGGGTAGAGATGGAACTGCAGCCTGTTTGCTGATTTTGTGCCAGTGACCAGGTGATCATTATGGTTCAGAGATGGGGCACTAGGGGAAGGCTCTGCACCCCCCATTCCAACCTCAGAGGCTGAACTTTCAGGCCCCAATACAGGGTACACCTAAGAATGTCAACAACTCAAGAATTCTCAGTGTTCAAACCAAAACTCAGGCTCCTTTTGTGTTAGTTGATACCACACACAAAACCATTACTGCAGGGAAAACTTACCCACAGAAACATAAACAGAATGCCAAACAGAACAAAGACACAGAGAAATATACTGTAGTGATGGATCAAATTTAAAAACCAGAGGAAAGTCAGAATATAATAGACATGTGCAAACTACCTAAGGGTGAATTTAGGACAACAGTGATAAACATACTCATGGAACTCAAGAAAACAACAGAGGAAGAAAAAGAGAACAACAAAAAAGAGACAGTGGAAACAAAGCAATATATCAAATAAATGAAGAACATAATAGCTGAACTAATGAACTCAACAGAGGGACTCGAGAAGATGGATAAAGCCGCCGATAGAATCAATGAGCTAGAAAACACAGCAGAGGCATACACTCAAGCAAATGAGCAAACAGGAAAAAAAGAATAAAAAGAAATGAAGACAGCATTAGAGACCGATGGGATAACATCAAAAGGAACGATATTCACATCATAGAGGCCCCAGGAGAGGATAGCGAAAAAGGGGAAGTAATTGTATTTGAAGAAATAATAACTGAAATAATAGCTATCCTAAGAAAGGAAGCAAGCTTCCAGACCCAGGAAGAACAAAGAGTTCCAAACAAAGAAAAACAAAAAACCCTAGACAAATTGTCATCAAAATCTCAAAAATCCAAGATAAAGAATCTTAAAAGCAGCTAGAGAAAAACAAATCGCATTAAAAGGAGTACCCATAAAACTGTCACTAGATATCACAGCTTAAACTCTACAGGTCAGAAGAGAATGGCATGATACTTTCAAAGAGCTGAAAGAAAAGGATTATCAACCTAGAATACGATACCCTATGAGATTATCATTCAGAACTTAATGATAGAAAGCTTTTCCAATGAGCAGAAATTAAAGGAATTCATCACCACAAGACTAGCTCTGAGAAAATACTAAAGACACTCTATAAAGTATAAGGAAACCCCACTTAAAAACAGTCAGAAAGCAAATACAAAAAGTGTGGAGGAGGAAAAGAGAAGAAAAATGTGGATGATGAGAATGGGTGTAAGACTAACCTGCTTTCAAATAAAAATAGAATTAAACACAGAACTCCTAATGCTAACTTCAGGGAAACCTTAAAATACATATCAAGGGAAAAAGCAAAGAAGAAAAGAAAAAGGGAAACCAAAACATAACTACACCCAAGCCATCTAACAAGAATAAGAGAGAATAAAGGCACTGTCTTGAATAATACACAGAAGGCAAATTACAAAATGGCAATAAACAGCTACATATCAGTAATCACCCTAAATGTTAATGGATTGAACTCACCAATCAAATGAAGCATAACCCAACCTTCTGCTGCATTCAGGAAACCCACCTTCCTTCAAAAGCTAAGCAGACTCAAAATCAACAGCTGGACAACAATCCTATAGTTGAATGGCAACCAAAAAAAATCAGAACAGCTGTATTTATATCAGATATAACATATTTCCAACTAAAAAGCGTAACAAAGACAGAGATGGACATTAGATAAAGATTAAGGGGTCAATCCAGCAAGAAGACATAAAAGCCTATTAACATATATGGACCAAATAAAGGAGCATCAAAATATATTAAGCAAGTATTGTTAGTACTGATGAGAGATTTTGACAGCTACACAATAATAGTGGGAAACTTCAACACCCCACTTATGACAATGGACAGATCAACCAGGCAGAAAATTAGCAGGGAAAAAGCAGCTTTAAATGACCATTTGGAACAGTTAAGTCTAATAGACTTAAGTTGAACCCTTCATCCAATGACTCCAGATTTCACTTTCTTCTCAAGTGCGCATGGAACATTCTCAAGGATAGATCATATGTTGGGACACAAAACATGTCTCAATAAATTTACAAATTTTTAAATCATACTAAGCATCTTCTCTGATGACAGTAGCTTAAAACTGGAAATCAATCACAAAAAAAAAAAGCTGGAAGACACTAAATAAATGGTAGACTAAACAAAATGTTTCTGAATGACTCTTGGGTAGATGAAGAAATCAAAGAGAAAATTTAAAAATACTTAAGAGACAAATGAAAATGAAGACATGAGATACCACAATCTATAGGATACAGCAAAAGCATTACACTAAGAGGTAAGTTCTCTGCAATCCAGGTCCACCTCAAGAAACAAGAAAAATCACAAATAAACAATCTAAGTCTATATTTAAAGCAATGAGAGAAAGAACATTAAAGTGAAAAATCAGTAAAAGAAAGTAATAAAAATTTAAGCAAAAACAAATGAAACAGAAAACAAAAAGACAATACGGAAGATCAATGAAATAAAAACCTGGTTCTTTGAAAAAATAAACAAAATTGACAAACTATTGGCTAGACTCACAAAGAAAAAAAGAGATAAAACTCTCATAATTAGAACCAGAATGAAAGGGGAGAAGCTATAACAGATACCACAGATACCGCACAAAACATCCTACAAGACTACAATTAACCGCTGTATGTCAATAAAGTGGACAAGCTCAAGAACACGGACAGATTTTAGAAAAATATAGTCTACCAAGACTGAACCTGGAAGAACTGGAAAATCTGTAAAGAACAATCATAAACAAGGAAATTGAATAGGCAATCAAAGCCTTCCTAAAAATAAAAGCCTAGGACCATATGAGTTTTCTAATGACTTTTACCAAACTTTCAGAGAAATTAATACCTAGTCTTCTCAAACGCTTTCAAAATATTGAAGAACAGAGAATACTTTCAAACACTTTTTATGAAACTAACATCATACAGATATCACAAGTTAATAGAAAAGTCAACGAGAAAGAAAACTACAGAACAATATCTCTGATGAACATAGATACAAAAATTCTCAAATTTTAGCAAACAGAATTCAATAATGCATCAAAAGGATCCATCATGGCCAAGTGGAATTTATCCTAGGGATGCAAGCATAGTTTAACATACTTGAAACTATTAAGTAATAAACCATATCAACAAAAGCAAGGAGAAAAACCACATGATCATATCAATAGATGCAGAGAAAGTTTTTGACAAGATCCAATACCCATTTATGATTAAAAAAAAAACCCTGCATAAAATGGGATGGAAGGTACATACCTCAATATAATAAAGGTTATATACTATAAACACACAACCAACATCATAGTCAACAGCAAAAAAAATGAAAGCATTTTCTATAAGGTCAGGAAAAGGGTAAGCCTGTCTACTCTCACCACCGCTATTTAACATCATAATGGAGGTTTTAGTCAGAACAATTAGTCAAGAAAAAGAAAAGGAATCCAAATCGGAAAGGAAGAAGTATAATTATCATTATTTGCAGATGACATGATTATATATATTGAAAACCCTAAAATTTTTCAAATATCTACTAGAACAAATCAATGAATACAATAAAGTGACAGGCTACAAAATCAATGCACAAAAATCTGTTCATTTGTGTGCACAAAACAACATGCTAGAAGAAAACCATGTTATTTAAAATAACAATAAAAAAGATAAAATATTTAGGAATAGTTAACACAGGAGGTGAAAAAGACCTATACAATGAAAACTACAAGTCTTTCTTCAAAGAAATAGAGGAGGACACAATTAGAAAGACTTTCCCTGCTCATGGCTGGGAAGAAATAACATTGTTAAAATGATCATCTCACCTAAAGCAATATACAGATTTAATGCAATCCTCACTGAAATCCCATGGGCTTATTTCAAGGAAATAGAATAAAAAATCTTAAAATTTATATGGAACAACAAAAGACCCTAAAACCGCCAAAGCAATTATGAGAATAAAGAATGAACCTGAGATTCATTCTGGGATTATACTCCCAGTCATTGAGGTATGCTACAAAGTGATAGTGACCAAAACAGTATGGTGCTGGAATAATAACAGAGACACAGATCAGTGGAATAGAACTGAATCACCAGAAACTGACTCACACACATAGAGACCATTAATTTGTGACAAAGGAGCCAAAAGCATTGGATGCAGAAAGTCTCTTTAATAAATGGTGCTGGGAAAACCGGACCATTGTCTAACACCATTAACAAAAATTAATTCAAAATGGACTACAGACTTGAAAATAAGACCAGAAAACATAAAATTCTTGGAAGACATATAAGAAAGACATTCCATGACATCAGCATTACAGAGGTCTTTGAGGATTCAATTCCAGAATCAAGGGAAACAAAAATAAACAGCTGGGACTACATCAAATTAAATATAATTTACAGCAAAATAAGACATAATCAAAACTGAAAGACAACCTATTAACAGTGAAAGACATTTGCATTCCATATTTCTGACAAGGGCTTAATACACAAGATATACAAAGAATGCTTAAAACTCAATATCAGAAAAATAGGCAATCCAATTATAAAATAGCAAGAGGAACTGGAGACATAGTTTTCTGAAAAGGATTTACAGATGGTAAACAGGCACATGAAAAAAATGTTCCTGTTCACTGGCTATAATGGAAATGCAAATCAAAAGAACAATGCGGGCAGGTTGGAGTAGTGGTTAGGTAAGTTGCCTCCAGAGGAGTCCAAACTACATACCCCTGGGTTTGATTCCTGGGTCCAGGGAGAAACAACCAGTGTGTGAACAACTAAATAAAAACAAAATAAAATACTACTTTCTTCTCTCTCTTCCTGACTGCCATCTTCATTCCTGCCTGAACCTTTACTTTAAAAGAGCAAGCAAACATTGGATATCACCTTACACCTGAGTGATTGCTTATTATCCAATAGTCTGAAAGCAACAAATGTTGGCTAGAAAGAATATAGAGAAAGGGGGATACACTTTTACACTGTTGGTGGGAGTGCAAATTGGTGCAGTCCCTATGAAAACAGTATGGAGAGTCCTCAAAAAGTTGAAGATGGAAATCTCATATGACCCCGCCATCCCATTTCTGGGTATGTACTCAAAAGATGCAAAAACACTATTTTGCAGATATCTGTGCACCCTCTGTTTATTGCAGACCAATTCATAGTAGCTGAGAACTGGAAACTACCTAAGGGTCCAAAGTCAGGTGGAATGGATTAGGAAGATGTGGTATAAATATACAATGGAATACTACAGTCCTTAGAAGAGATGAAATCCTGTCATTTGAATCAACATGGTTGGATCTAGAGGGAATTAAGCTAAGTGAAATAAGTCAAAAGAATTAACATAGACACCAGATGATCTCACTCAGGGGTGGAATGTGAATAGACAAAACAAAGGAAAAGACAAAACAAAACCTATCTTTAGACATTTGCAATAGAACTGAGGTTACCAATAGGGAATGGGATGGCGGGTGGTGGTGGTAAATGGCAGAGCCCACTGGACAGTGGTGAAGAACACTTGGTGATTTGATAGATGGCAGGGTATATCGATACATATCTAAGGAATAGGGAAACTGAAAATATGGGGAATATACATATGAGTTTATTTTAATGTAAAACAAAGTTTACTGCAATAAAATTTTTTTAAAAAAGATAAAATAATATATTGGTGTGCCTTGGTGCACCCAAGTTTGAGATTACTGGTGGTGGGTGGGAGTCTTCCTTCCTCTCTCCCCATTCTCTCTTCTCAAAGAAGCACAGTATATACATCTCAAGGACCCAAGTTCACATCCTGCATCCAGGGGAATAATCAATGTGAATAACTAAATAAAAATAAAATAAAATACTTCTTCCTCCTCTCTGCCTGTGTACCTGCCTACTTGCCTTCATTCCTGCCTTCTCCTTTCCTTTAAAATAAATTAAAAATAAGTAAATAAACTATGACAAAGTGAAATTTATTCCTGGATGAAGTGATGGTTCAAAATATTAAAATCAATGTAATATACCAGATCAACAGTATGAATGAAAAACCCCACATGATCATCTTAAATGAGGCAAAAAAAATCACTGATAAAATTCGACACCCTTTTAAGATAAAAACATTCAATGACAAAGAATAGTAGGATACATCCTCAACATGATAAAGGCCACACATGAAAAATCCTCAACTAACATCATGCTTAACAGTGAAAGACTTAATGGTTTCCCCTAAGATCAGGAATAAGAAAAGAATGCCCACTTTCACTGCTTCTATTCCATGTACTATTGAAAGTTAGAGCCAGCAATGAGTCAAGAAGTAAAAGGTATTCAAATTGGAAAGATATAAAACTATCTCTGTTCACAGATATTATCTTATATGTAGAAAATCCTGAAGATCACACACACACACACACACACACACACACTGACTGATAAGAGCTAAAAAATGAATTCTAGTGGTTCAGTCACTAAGTCTGCAGCTCCATTGTAATCCATGTAAAGCCCAAGGACCTGGGTTTGTGACCTGGGACTGCGGGCAGGGATAGGTTGACCATGTTTCCTGGAGACAAAAAAAGACATTAGGATTGTGAGGGAACAGGGAATAAAGTGCTACCCACTTGCCATACGACCCCCCTTTCCCTTATGGCCCTCCCGCAGTGTGCCCTACTTCTGTGCCCCACTTCCTGGAACCAGACGGGTGCATACCAAAAATACAAGACAAGTGCTGGTGGCTGACAGGCAGAGACAAAGAGCTTCGGGGGTTTAAATTTTGCCTTTCAATTCTGCCTCTCAATTTGCCTTTCTATTCGCCCACTTAGAATCCCCCACAACCCTATATAAGTGTACCCCAACCTGAAGTGGGGGCTCAGACTTGGGAAAATATTCCGCTGAGCCTGCCAGCATAATAAACTTGCTAAAGCTCCCAAAGAGTGCCCACTTGGTTTGTCACAGGAAAGCCATAAAAGAATAGCAAAAATGGGATGGAGCTATGCACTGGTAACTACAGGGAGGAGTCAGAACAACCCAAGCAGAAGCAAAGCAGCAGACAAACAAGTAAATACTATGCGATTTCCATCAACAATCACAGAGTAAAGATCCATGGTCTGGTGGGACTTCACACAGTCAGTGCTGGTGCAAAGAATTTATACTGCAAATGGTGGCAGAGCCCACTGAACAGTGGTGATTTTGGTGGAGGGCAGAGTGTGATGACATATGCATGAGGATAGGGAACCTATACAAAAAAGGGGAAAAAAAAAGAAAAAAATTCATTTGGAGGCTCAAACTGGTGCAGTAGCGCTTGGGTCCACCTTGTCTGGGTGAGCACAGTCCACATACATCCCAGGGACCTGGATTTGTGTCCCAGGTCCAGCAGGAGCAGCAAAGATGAACTAAATAAAAATGTTTCTTCATTCCCTCTCTCTTCCTACCTGCCTGCTCACCTTCATTCCTGCCTGGAGCTTTCCTTTAAAATACAAATAAAATAAAATTCATATGGAATCTCGAAGGGTCCCAAATAGCCAAAATGGTCTTTTAAAAGAACAAAGTTGGGATTCAGCTCAAGATGATGTTGACTGAAGTTGATCCCTAAGGCTCTCCGGGGAGAGCTCAGGAGTTCTCTGGAGCTTGCACCAGTGGAGGAGTCTCTGGAGCAGCTCACTGGAAGCACTCATTGCATTGAAGGAGCTGTGAGAGGAGCAATGGACTTTGAACTTAGGTGAGAGAAGCATGGGGGTTTTGCACAGAGGCAACAGCAGTGGCTGCGGGTTCCTTTGTTTTCAGCCTCAGGCACTTAAAGAGCAGCTATAGTTGCTTTAGTTTATGGTAGTGTGGATCTGACAGCTGGAAGCAAGCTGAGCCAGGAAGGGAGGAACAAGGATTGCTTCCTACATGGACTCTTGGCATGAATAAAGCTCAAAAGGAGAAGTTTGAAAGCCAGGAGCATAGAGTTGGAGATGGCACCAGCACTCCTCCTGCTCCACAACTGGGACTCAAGCTTTGGTGGCAGAACACTCTGGTGGTGCAGTCTGTGGAAGGTAGGACTACATTCTGGTGGCCTGGTGAGGAGAGCAAGCCGAAGCTCAGCCAGTGAAGACAGGTCTCCTAGCCCCAGCTACTTGAGTGCTATCAGCAGAAACAAGACCCTAACCCAAACAGGCTGTAAAAGCTGCACCACTCCTGACCCCACAGCAGCCATCTTTGCTCCCTGACACAGCAAAAAACACACTACAGAAGCCTGTAAGGGTAAAAAAAAAAAGGGGTTAAAAACAAAACTAGAGTGTCCCGGCAGAAAGAAGAAAAACCAGCAGCTGATCAACAAGAACCCAGACCAAGGGGGAAAAAAAACAACAAACACTATTCACTTCGAAACCTGAAGATATGGAAACACAAAAAAAGATAACTTACCAGAAATCAATTTTGATGACATCTACTATTTTAACAGATAAAGAATTCAAAGCTACAATCATAAAAAAATTCAGAGAGTAAAAAGAAAATTCACAAAAATAAACCAATGACCTCAACAATATAATCAGGGAGCAGAAGGCAGAAATTAAAGTTCAACAGAAAAAAGTAACAGAGATACAAGATTTAAAGGCGGTAATAAATAAAATTAAGAATATAAAAAGCTATGGGGGCAATAAACCAAATGGAAGAAGGGATTAGTGATACAGAGGATAGCAATGCAGAAAGGAGCCAGGTAGAAGAAGAGAAATTAAAAGGAAAAAAAAAAAAGAAGAAGAAATACTCAGAGAACTCTGACACCATCAGTAAATGTAACATAAGAATATTGGATATCCCAGAAGGCAAAGAGTAAAAGAAGGGAAAGGAAAACATATTCATAGAAATAATTGCTGAGAACTTCCCAAACCTAGAGAAGGAAATGACAGACAAGTCAATGAAGCCAAAAGAACATCCAGTTAGATAACGAAAAAAACCTACATCAAGGCATATACTTGTGAAAATACAAAAAAATCCAAGACAAAGAAATTCTAAAGGTGTTCAGGGGAAAAAAAAGGTAACATATAGTTTCTCCATCAGACTAACCTCAGACTTCTCAGCAGAAACTTTACAGGCTAGAAGACAATGGAATAGCTCTAAAATGCAACAAGATAAAAAGTGCCAGCCAAGAATACAGTTTCTTATAAAACTCTCAAATTCGAGGGAAAAATAAAGGTTTTTACCAACAAACAAAAGTTGAAAGATTTTGCTACCACGAGACCTCTTCTACAAGAAATGCAACCAACAGGATTATATATCAAACTGAGTTCATGTTAAAATGCAGTATTCCTTCAATAAAATCAACAAAAACAAACAAATAAGCAAAAAGATCAGTTGGAGGACTCACACTTTCTGATTTCTAAAGTTACTACAAAGCTAAAAGTAATCAAAGCAGTGTTGAACTGGCAGAAGGATAGACATATGAACCCATCATCCCACTTCTTGGTATTTACCCAAAAGACACAAAAACACTAATTTACAGAGATCCCCATGTTTATTGCAGCATTATTTACAATAGCCAAAAATTGGAAATGACTTAAGAGCCCATCATCAAACGAATGGATAAAGATGCGGTATATATATCCAATGGAATACTGCACGGCCCTTAAAAAGATGAAATCTTAACATTTGAGAAAAACATGAATGAAACTAGAGGGAATTATGCTAAGTAAAATAAGTCAGAAGGACAAAGACAAATACCAGGTAATCTCACTCATACATGGAATCTAAATAAACAAAGCAAAGAAACAGATTAAACAAAAGCTAACCTTTGAACATTAACCATAGAACTTAGGTTACCAGTGAGGAAAGGGGTGGGGAGTGGGGGCAAGTGGCAAGCAGTGGTGGTCCAGTGGACACTGGTGAAGGACATTTGGTAATTTAATGGTAGGCAGGGCTTGTTGTCATATTTTTTAAGAATGGTAAATGTGCACATAAGGGTTTATATTATTTTATAAATCAAAGCTCAATAAATACTAAGTTAAAAAAAAGAAAAGAATAGAGTCAAGAAATAAATTCTTGCACATAGGGTCAAATGATTTTTGACAAGGATGTTAAGAGAATTCAATGAAGATTTTCTTTTGCTGAGAAAATTGGATATCCACATGTAAAAGAATGAAATTGAGCCCTTACTTTATAGCATATACTAAAATTAACACAAAATTGATCAAATCTAAGTATAAGAGGAAAACCTATAAATCTCTTAAGAAAACATAAGGGAAAAGCTTCCTGGTCCTGGATTTGGCAATGACTTCTGGAATGATACCAAAAGCACAAGCAACAACAAAAAATAGACAAACATGACTTGATTAAAAGCTAAAAAAAAAAAAAAGTATCAATAGAGTTGAAAGACAACCAACAAATGGGAGAAAATATTTGTAAATCATATATCTAATAAAGGTTTAGTATCCACAATATATAAAGAATTCCTGCAACTTAACAACAAAAACCAAATAACCTGATTCAAAAATGGGCAAATGATGTGAATAAAAATTTCTCCAAAGAAGCAAAGATGTTCAACATCACTTGCCATTAGGGAAATACAAATCAAAACTACAATGAAAAAATATTTTGCACTCATTAGGATGACTATTACTAGAGAAACAGAAAATAACAAGTGTTAGTGAAGATGTGGCGAAATTAAAATCCTTACACATTTCTAGAGGGAAAATACAATGATGAAGCTGCTCTGGAAAACTGGCATTTTCTCAAAAAGTCAGACACCAAATTACAACATAATCCAGAAATTCCAGTCTTAGGTAAAATACACAAAAGAACTGAAAGCAGGAACTCAAACAGATACCTGTACTCTAATGTTCATAGCAGCATTATTCACAATAGACAAAGGTGGAAACAACTCAAATGTCCAAGAGATGAATAGATAAATGAAATGTGGAATATACACACAATAGGATATTATTTATCTTTATTATGGAATTAAATTTTAATATATCCTATAATATGAACCTTCAAAACATAAAGCTTACATGAAATACAGACACAAAATGACAAATATTGTCTGATTTCACTTACGCAAGATAGTAGAATAGGCAAATTCAAAGATCAGAAAGTGGAAGAGGTTACCAGGGGTTGGTAGGATTGGGGAATTATTGTTTGTTTAATGGGAACTGTGTTCTGTTTAGAATGATTTTTAAAAAATTCTGGAAATGGATGGTGGTGAACGTTGAACAACAAACACTATGAATGTACTTTATGCCAATGAATTGTATGTACACTTTAAAATTGCTAAATGGCAATTGCTATTTATGTATATTTTATCATATAAAAGCATAAAGACCCTCAAAATAATTGACTATATAAAATAAAAGTAATAATGTATTGTGAAGTTCATAATCTTTGTAGAAATAAAATGACCGCATAGCACAGAGTCTGGCAGAAAAGAGTACGTACTAAATTATTCCAGTTATATATGGTATCAAATATAAGACAAACTCTGCTGACAAGCAGAACAACAGTTGCTTGGAGAAGAACACAGAGGGAAGGAGGGGATTTCCAAAGGGCACAGTGTAGGGAACTTTCGAAGGTGATGGATTTATTCATTTTTGTGATTGTGGTGGTAGGTTTCAGGCCATGTACATATGCCAATTGTACCCTTTAAACAGGTGTAGTTTATTGTGTGTCAATGATACCGTTAAAATCTGTAAAAATTAAAAACAACAATAACAACAAAACAGTGGGTGGGCAAACACTACTGTTATATATCCCAGCCTTAACTTCTTTTAACCACACTATATCTTATAGGATTTAAGAAATAATAAAAATGTCCTCCTTACTTGAGAAAGTCAGTTTCCCTTTGAATCCTCATGATTTCTGTGCTTGTCAAACTCTTCTGGTCAGTTATGTGTGCAAAACTAGGGAACTGAAATTAAGAATACAGATAAAATTATAGTAAACACTATGTCAAATTCCATTAAAAATTCATCTTAATGTTTTATCTTATCGTATCCAAAATTCGTATTTTAAAAACTATGACAGGGAAAGTCATACATAATTATGACCCCATACCCAACCTTAAAAGAGTAAAGTTCTCATCATACTGAAATGCACATATTTCATTATAAAAAAGACTTTACAAGAAAAGATATCTGAATTTACTATCAGACAGACCAGATTTTAGCATTTAGAATGCAGCCATTATCTCCTCGATATTTCACAATGACCTTGTGAGGTAGGTAATAATATCTCCATTTATTTTTATAACATTTTATTTTTATACAAATTCAAGGTTACAGAAAAGTTGCAGGGACAATACAAATAACTTCTTGCATATCCAGCTTGACCAATTATGTATGTTAACGTTGTGCCCCATGTACTTTCATTGTCTCTCTGAATCAATGAGATTAAGCCGACCCACTCTCTCTTTGGGAGTGTTTCTTCCCCTCTCTCTAAATAAAATCTCTTTTGCTTCACTGCTGTGTTTTAACTCTCCCTACGTCCTTCTTATGAGCCATCCAGTCCGTGCTCTGAAAAAAATCTTTCTAGACACACAAGTTCCTGTGACGACTAAGGAAACGCAGGTTCACACGTGTTCCACATCGTATCAGTATTCTCATTTGGAATACACTGGTAAGAACTGCTTGAAGGAGATGATCGTGCTTGTTAATGTTTGGTAACCAGGTAATCCCAGCAGCCTATGGAAGATTCCCTCCCCTCCACCCCACATATAAAGTCCTCCCTCAGCTTACAGCATTTTGTAGTATCATCCCTTCTGAAAGACGGGGAAGAGTGATTTTCTATTGTGGGGATGACTGTCATTTTGTTTAGAGGGGTTTGCTAGCAGGATTTACTGGTCTGTGGTTCTTTTGGCCTGGGCTTCATGATCCTCCAGGAAATTCAGTGGGCAGATGGAGATCGGGCTGAGTTATACTGTGACAGAGAGTGTGAGCCAGGAGGCAGGGGAGCCATCCCTCTCCCTTTAACCTTAACTAGACTCTCTTTTTTTGAAATCACTAACTTTAAAAAATGGTAACTTCCCCAATATAAGGGGGGACTTACTTATTAAATTTTCCTTTTTCCTCTCACTAAAATAGGAATCACTAATTTCTCATTTGTGGTCATCGTTCATGCCTTATTTCCCATCTCCCCTAAAATTGTATATAGCCATCAGTCCCTATGTTGTAATCTAATTAAAATGATGAAGTCTCCTAGAAAGGAGACTAAAATGTGGCACACATTTAATTAATATTAACATTGTGTTCTTTGAGCCTCACTACAGGAGGTGGGTGCCTAGAGAGAATTATCTTGCTTCAGGCCCAACCCCCAGAGCATATATTATATAATCTTCAAAGGAACAATATCTTGTATAATCTTCAGGGACTATCTACTGATAATATCTAATAACTAATTAATCTCAAACCCTTGGCTTCAGAGACCCTCTTGAGAAAGAGAAACCTAGAAACCCCATCCCCACCTCCTGCCTCTTTATGGTCACAAATTTCCACAAAGAAATGGTGGGGGAGGGCAGAGAGGACAAGTAAACTGTATTCCTAGCAATTTTCCTCAGATATTCTTGAAATAGGAGAAAGAAAATTACAGCCCACACCCTAAATTCTAGTTAGCTAATGTGACCGCATCAGGGAGGCACCCCGTTTGCCTTTAATTGTCTAAAAACTGCTTAAAAAGATCAGTTTAGGACCACCCAAGACAGTGGCTTTGAACTTTATTCCCTATTGTCTCCCTGATGAGGCACAGCATAGGGAAAAGGAGGACACTTGAAGAACAAGGGAACAAAATAGCAGGCGTACAAGCTAGCAGATTAATTGTACAAGCCAGCAGATTAATTGTGCAAGCCTCAGACATTCTAAAAATAAGCCAGTACCAACCAGGTAGGCTAGCACTATCTAATCCCAGGCATACTAGGGATGGACTTGCAGAAAATACATTTCCTTAAGACCCCTAACTAACCCCTCACAACTCCCTGCAGCATATGGAAGATTCCTTCCCCTTCACCCTCCACATAAGGTCCTCCCTCAGCTTACAACATTTTGTAGTATATTACCCACAGAGAGATTCTGTCTCTGTGCTTCTCCTAACAATCTTGCCACGTACTGTCATCAAGCATTTCTGGATTGACTCCATGACTCAAGACACATAGGTGGCCTGCATCCATTCACAACATCCCATTTCCCTCAAAACATGGACCCTAATCCTCTTTTCTCCAATAAAAACTTTGTCTAAGTGTGCCCTAGAGGCTTAGTGGGTAAGTCTACTGCTTCCGACTGGCATAGTCTATATACATCCCAAGAACACTGGCTCAGAACTGGGCTGGGGAAGGGAACCACCAAATAATGAACAGCTAAATTAAAATAAATACATGTTCCTTCCTCTTCTCTCTTCCTGCCTGCTTACCTGTCTACTTGCCTTCATTCCTGCCTCTACCTTTCCTTAAAAACAAACTAAAAAATAAAAAATACAACAATTTGTCTAAGACATGGTCTGACCTTTGGCTAATTTCTATTACCAAGAGGCAAAGAACTCACAAAATGGAGTTGCTGGCTAGTTTTCCAACCTGTTATAATACCATAGCATTAGAGATTAGAAATGAAGGAAAGGGTTTGACCTTGAGATAATAATAGTTGGTCTTCTAGGTCACTGATTCTCGACTGAAGTGAACACCCATGGACTCCATTCCAGACTAATGGAATGATACTATTTAGAAGGGTTGCAAGGGGGTAGCTGGGAATATACATACATACACTTCAAATCTTTAAATACATATATATACATATATATATAAAGTCCTCCCTCACCCTGCCCCTGCTAGGTGATTTAGCTATGCAACTGGGCTTACAAACTATGCTTTTACATAAATATAAAATATATCTGACAATAAGTGTGACAGTATTGAAATCATGGGCAAACAAGAAGCAGTCCTAGTTGATAGAAAATATAACTCCAGGTACACGCTACTTGGATTGCAGGAGAGGGCAAGGTACCTGGGTTGCCCTTGGATGCTAAGTCTAATCTTGAGTTTTATGGACATGTAAAATCAAAGTGCATAATTTTAGAAGTAGGTGACTAGTATAAGGCCATCTTGCATTACATAGTAAAACTGTATTAATATGTTTAAATATTAATATAATATTTATTAAGCTCATAAATCACCTCCATCTTGACAAATCCAAAGTGGGAAGTCTCAGTCCTTGTCTAATTTGCATTCCCACTAACAATTGTCACCACTGCCTTCTCCTTGAGACCCTTGCTTCTCTTGGCTTCTATGACGACAACAAGGAATTCTTTTTTTTTTTGCGGGGGGTGAAGGGTTTTGTTCCTACTCCTTAGATTTTCCTTCCTCTGTTCAACCTCTAAGATGAGGATTTTGTCTTGCCTTAGCTTCTCTTTCAGTCTCTGTTCACCCTTGGCAAGTGATTTCATTCAGATCCAAGCTTTAAGTATTACTGTATACTGAATATTTCCAAATACATTATCTCCAGAGTACAACCCAGAGGCTTAAGCAGCTGAGAGGTCTGGGGTGTGGGCTATGTACAGCCCAAGGACCATAACAATGCTTCTGACATATAACTGTCCAGATATGAGCAGAGTGCAGGGAAAGGGAAATTCAGAGCTAGAAAATGACAGATCATTGTAACTGATCTAACCCAACCATCAGAGAGAGCCATAGTGGTACCAACCCAGTTTAACATAGCAAAAGCCAGGGGGCCACTAGCTAAGCTTAAAGTACAGTTAAGGCTCCAAGCCTACATGCCAAGGTGCAGGACTACCAAAAGCATATCAATCATAATGGAGTCTATACAGAGCCTTCCAATCAATTTAAGAGGAGATCTCTGATGAGCCAGTAAAAAGGGTTGTCCCAACCCAGAACCTTTAATGACAGGTTGGGCATGGAAAACAAGGCTCTAAAACTACCCCATTGTCCCCTTTCAGGGGACTCACTCTCTTGGGAGTGCTCTTTTTTCCCTCTCTAAATATAACCTCTTTTGCTTCACCTTTGTGCTTTAACTTTCCTTCCTTTTATGAGCTGTCCAGGCCCTGCTCTGGAAAAATCTTCT